>JAKWBO010000512.1:0-40983 GCA_034336685.1 Luscinia luscinia
GGGTCCCAAGGGAATTTTGGGATTTTCGGGAATTTTTGGGGGGTTTCAGGTGGATTTTGGGAAATTTTGGGATTTTTAGGGAATTTTTGGGGTTCCCAGAAACATTTTGAGGTTCCCAGGAGGATTTTAGGGACTTTTGAGTTTTTAGGGAATTTTTGGGGGTTCCCAGAAAGATTTTGGGGTTCCCAGGAGGATTTTAGGAATTTTGGGATTTTAGGGAATTTTTGGGGGGATCCCAGGAGGATTTTGGGGAATTTTGGGATTTTTAGGGAATTTCTGGGGGTTTCCCAGGAGGATTTTAGGGAATTTTGGGATTTTTAGGGAATTTTTGGGGGTTCCCAGGTGGATTTTGGGGAGCTTTGGGATTTTCGGCAATTTTTGGGGGGTTTCCAGGAGGATTTTTGGAGAATTTTGGGTTTTTAGGGAATTTTTGGAGTTCCCCAGAAAGATTTTGGGGTTCCCAGGAGAATTTTAGGGACTTTTGGGATTTTTGGGAATTTTTTGTGGTTACCCAGAAACATTTTGGGGTTCCCAGAAGGATTTTGGGGAAATTTTTTGGGAATTTTAATCAATTTTGGGGGTTCCCAAGAAACATTTTGGGGTTCCCAATAGAATTTTAGGGACTTTTGTAATTTTTAGGGAATTCTTTGGGGTTCCCCAGAAACATTTTTGGGATTCCCAGGAGGATTTTAAAGAGTTTGGGGATTTTTAGGTTTTAGGGACTTTTGGGATTTTTAGGGAATTTTTGGGGGTTCCCAGGTGGATTTTGGGGAATTTTGGTTTTTTTAGGGAATGTTTTTGGGGTTTCTCCAGGCCTTGGATGAATTTTTGGGAATCCCCAGGAGGATTTTGGGGGTCTCTTTTTAGGATTTTAATCAATTTTGGGGGTTCCCCAGAAATTGGGGGATTTTTTGGGGGGGTCCCCATTTGGCTTTGAGTGGCTCTTATGGAGGGAGGGAAATTTTGGGGGTTCCCAGAAAGATTTTGGGGGTCCCGGGATGATTTTTGAGAGTTTTTGGATTTTTAGGGAATTTTTGGGGGCGTTCCCAGGAAGATTTTGGGGTTCCCAGGTGGATTTTGAAGAATTTTTTGGGAATTTTAAGGAATTTTTTTGGGGTTCCCATGAAGATTTTGGGAATTTTAATGAATTTTTGGGGTTCCCAGAAACATTTTTGGGGTTCCCAGGGGAATTTTAGGAACTTTTGGGTTTTTTAGGGAATTTTGGGGTTCCCAGAAACATTTTTGGGGCTCCCAGGAGATTTTAAAGATTTTTTGGGAATTTTTTGGGGTTCCCAGAAAGATTTTGGGGTTCCCAGGAGGATTTTGGGAAATTTTTTGGGATTTTTAGAGAATTTTTTTGGGTTCCCAGGAAGATTTTGGGGTTCCCAGGAAGATTTTGGGAATTTCCAGGAGTATTTTAGGAACTTTTGAGGTTTTTTGGGAATTTTTGGGGGGTCTCCAGGTGGGTTTCGGGGAATTTTGGGTTTTTAAAGGAATTTTTTGGGGTTCCCAGAAAGATTTTGGGGTTCCCAGGGAAGTTTTAGGAACTTTTGGGATTTTTAGGGAATTTTTTGTGGTTCTCCAGAAACATTTTTGGGATTCCCAGAACGATTTCGGGGTTCCCAGGAGGATTTTAGGAACTTTTGGGCTTTTTAGGGAATTTTTGGGGGCTCCCAGGGTGATTTTGGGGATATTCTTTGGGAATTTTAATGAATTTTTGGGGTTCCCAGTGAGATTTTAGGGAATTTTGGGCTTTTTAGGGAATTTTTTTGGGGGGTTCCCAGAAAGATTTTGGGGAATTTGGGGTTTTTTAGAGAATTTTTTTGGGGGGTTCCCAGAAAGGTTTTGGGGTTCCCAGGAGAATTTTAGGGACTTTTGGGATTTTTAGGGAATTTTTTTTGGGGTTCCCAAGACGATTTTGGGCAATTTTTTGGGATTTTTAGAGAATTTTTTTGGGTTCCCAGGAAGATTTTGGGGTTCCCAGGAGGATTTTGGGGTCTCTCTTGGGGGATTTTAAGAAATTTTTTTTTTGGGGTCGGAATTTTTTTGGAGAGAATTTTTGGGGAGTCCCCAAAACATTTTGTGGGGGACTTTTTTTTTTATTTAGGAAGATTTTGCGGCTCCTCGAGGAGATTTTAGGAATTTTTAGGATTTTTGGGGGGTTCTGGGTGTCTCAAATCTTTTGGAAAATCCCCAAAAAAACCTCAAATCTTTTTGCGGTCCCCACCAGCACCATCGCCGCTTTAAGAACTTCCCTTTACCCCTTTAAGAGCGGCGGCACCGCCTTTTCCCGCCTTTATTACCGTTACCATGACAACGGGGGCGCAGCCACGCCTGTCAATCAACATGATTGACAGCTGGCCCGCCCGCGCATGCGCGGTTCCTCCGCGCCGCTAGGGGGCGCTGACGGCGGCGGCGGCTCCGGTGAGCTCTGAGGGGAGAGGGCGGGAAGGGCTTAAAAAAACCCAAAAAAACCCCCAAAAAAACCCCAAAATCGCTCGAATTCGCCCCAAAATCCTTTCGGAATCAGCGCTTAAACCTCCCGGCTCGATCCGAGCCGCTTTTCCCGCTTTCCCCCCTCAGCTTCCCTCACGCCGCCATTTTGTCCCCTCAGGCGGCACCGAGCTCACAAAAGCCCCAAAATCGCTCAAATTTCTCTCAAAATCCCCCAAATTCCCTCAAATTCCCCCTAAAAACTCCTCAGCTTTATCCACTGGTCACTTTTCTTTTCAAAAAAACCCCAAATTCACCCAAAATTTTATTTCCGAGTTGCCCGCAAAGCTTCCGGCATTTAAAAATCTCGAGCCGAGAACGAAAAATCGGCCGATATGTCCCCAAATCTCGTCCCAAAAACCCAAAATCCGCCAAATTTGCATCCTGGGATTCCCCCCTAATTTTCTTTTTGTCCTAAATATCGCCAAATTTGCTTTTTTTCGCTCCAAATCCGCTTTAATTCACCCCAAAATCCGCTTTAATTCAACCCAGGGATTCTCAAACCTTCCATTTTTTTCAAAAGCTTCCCCAAAATTTAAATTTTGTTCCACCCCAAAATCCCTTTCAAAATTAAATTTTCACTGAAATTATATTTAAAGATCCCAAAATAAATTTTAAAAAATCTCAAAGCTCTCAGGACTCCCTAAAAATCCCCAAATTTCCCCAAAATTCTCCTAAAATCTCCCCAAAATCTTCCTAAACCCCCCAAAATTTTTTACTAAATTCTCCCCAAAATCATCCCAAATCTTCCTAAAAACCCTCAAATTTTCCCCCAAATTTTTCTAAATTAATCCAGGATTCAAAAATTTCCCTAAGTTTTTTCAGGACCCTCAAAATCCCCCTCAAATTCCAGCCAGGAACCCAAAAATTCTCCCAAATCTCCCCAAATTCCGCCAAATTCTGTTCAGGACCCCCAAAATTTCCCAAATCCCCCTAAAATATCGGAAAATTCCCAAAAAACCCCAAAATTCCCCAAAATTCCTTTTAGGATCCCCCAGAATTGACCCAAATCCCCCAAAATTTCCCAAAATCGCCCCAAAACCCCAAAAATTCGAAAATCCTCCCAGGACCCCCAAAATTTCCCCAAATCCGCCAGAAATTCCCCAAAATTCCCCCAGTTCCACTCAGGACCCCCAGAATTTCCCCAAATCCCCCAAAATTTCCCAAATCGCCCCAAAACCCCCTAAAATTCCCAAAATCCTTTCAGGGCCCCCAAAATTTCGCCAAAATCCCCCAGGACCCTCCAAATTCCCCCAGAATCCCCAAATCTCCCCAAAATCCCCCAGCTCCACTCAGGACCCCCAGAATCTCCCCAATTCCCCCAAAATTTCCCAAATCGCCCCAGGACCCCCAAAATCTCCCCAATTCCCCCCAAAATTTCCCAAAATCGCCCCAAAAACCCCCTAAAATTCCCAAAATCCTCTCAGGACCCCCAAAATTTCCCAAAATTCCCCAGGACCCCCAAAATCCTTCAATTTCCCCCAAAATCTTCCCAGTTCCATTTAGGACCCCCAAAATCTCCCCAAATCCCCCAAAATTTCCCAAAATCGCCCCAAAAACCCCTAAAATTCCCAAAATCCTTTCAGGACCCCCAAAATTTCCCAAAATCCCCCAGGACCCTCCAAATTCCCCCAGAATCCCCAAATCTCCCCAAATTCCCCCAGCTCCACTCAGGACCCCCAAAATCTCCCCAATTCCCCACAAAATTTCCCCAAATCGCCCCAGGACCCCCAGAATCTCCCCAATTCCCCAAAATTTCCCAACATCCTTCCTAAAACCCCTAAAATTCTCAAAATCTTCCTAGGACCCCCAAAATTTCCCAAAATTCTTTCAGGATCCTCAAAACTCCCCTAAAATCCCCCCAAAATCCCCCCTAAAACCCCTAAAATTCCCAAAATCTTTTCAAGACTCCCAAAATTTCCCCAAAATCCCCCAGGAGCCCTCAAACCCCCAAAAATTCCCAAAAATTCCCTCTGCTCCACTCAGGACCCCCAAAATTTCCCCAAATCCCCAAAATTCCCCAAAATTCCCCCAGTTCCACTCAGGACCCCCAGAATTTCCCAAATCCCCCAAAGTTTCCCAAAATCGCCCCAAAACCCCAAAAAATTCCCAAAATCCTTCCAGGACTCCCAAAATTTCCCAGATCCCCCAAAATTTCCCAAAATCGCCCCAAAAACCCCTAAAATTCCCCAAATCCTTTCAGGACCCCCAAAATTTCCCAAATTTTTTCAGGATCCTCCAAAATCCCTAAAATCCTTCCAAGACCCCCAAAAATTCCCCAAAATCCCCCAGGTTCCACTCCAGGACCCCCAAAATTTCCCAAAATCCTTCCTACAACCCCTAAAATTCCCAAAATCCTCCCAGAACCCCCAAAAATCTCCCCAAAATCCCTCAGCTCCACTCAGGACCCCCAAAATTTCCCCAGATCCCCCAAAATCCTCCCAAGACCCCCAAAATTTCTCATAAGATTTCCTCAACCCCTCCCCCCCAGGTGCCCATGGCTGGGGTCGGGGGCCAACGGGGACCCCCCGAGGCCGGGGGCCCCCCGAGAAGAGACCCCCGAGGGAGGAGCAGCCCCCAACCACCCTGATCGAACCCCTGAGGCTGGGGGCATCTCATCCACGGTGAGAGACACCTGGGGGGAAAAACACACCTGGGGGAAAACACACCTGGAGGGGTTAAAAACACACCTGGGGGGAAAAAACACACCTGGAGGGGTTAAAAACACACCTGGAGGGGAAAACACACCTGGGGACACCTGGGATACACCTGAGGGGTTAAAAACACACCTGGGGGAAACACACCTGGGGGCACCTGGGGAGACACCTGAGGGGTTAAAAACACACCTGGGATACACCTGGGGGTAAAAACACACCTGCGGACACCTGGGGGTTAAAAACACACCTGGGGGGGTAAAACACACCTAGGGGACACCTGGGGGGGTAAAAACACCACCTGGAGGGGTAAAACCCCACCCTGATTGAACCCCTGAGACTGGGGGCATCTCATCCACGGTGAGAGACACCTGGGGGGTTAAAAACACACCCTGGGGGGGTTAAAAACACACCTGGGGGAAAAAACACACCTGGGGACACCTGAGGGGTTAAAAACACACCTGGGATACACCTGGGGGAAAAACACACCTGGGGGAGAAAAACACACCTGGGGGGTAAAAACCCCACCCCTGATTGAACCCCTGAGGCTGGGGGCATCTCATCCACGGTGAGAGACACCTGGGGGAAAAACACACCTGGAGGGTTAAAAACACACCTGGGGGGAAATACACCTGGGGGAGAAAAAAGCACCCTGCGTGGGGGGAAAAATACACCTGGGGGAAAAATACACCTGGGGGAAAAATACACCTGGGGGTTAAAACACACCTGGGATACACCTGAGGGCTAAAACACACCTGGGGGTTAAAAACACACCTGGGGGGATAAAACCCCACCCTGATTGAACCCCTGAGGCTGGGGGCATCTCATCCACGGTGAGAGACACCTGGGGGAAAAACACACCTGGGGGAAAAAACACACCTGGAGGGGTTAAGAACACACCTGGGGGAAAAACACACCTGGGGGGAAAAACACACCCTGGAGGGGTTAAAAACACACCTGGGGACACCTGGGGGAAAAACACACCTGGGGGAGAAAAATACACCTGGAGGGGTTAAAAACACACCTGGGGGAGAAAAACACACCTGGAGGAGTAAAAATACACCTGGAGGGGGAAAAACACACCTGGGATACACCTGGGAGATACCTGGGATACACCTGAGGGGCTAAAACACACCTGGGATACACCTGGGGGTTAAAAACACACCTGGGGGCACCTGGGGGGTTAAAAACACACCTGGTGGGGGAAAACCACACCTGGGATACACCTGGGCACAGCTGGGATACACCTGGAGGGTAAAAACACACCTGGGGGTAAAAACACACCTGGGGGGTAAAACCCCACCCTGATTGAACCCCTGAGGCTGGGGGCATCTCATCCACGGTGAGAGACACCTGGGGGAAAAAACACACCTGGGGACACTTGGGGGGAAAAACACACCTGGGATACACCTGAGGGACTAAAAACACACCTGGGGGCACCTGGGATACACCTGGGGGTTAAAACACACCTGGGGGTTAAAAACACACTTGGGAGGGGGAAAACACACCTGGGGACACCTGGGGGTTAAAAACACACCTGGGGGGTTAAAAACACACCTGGGGACACCTGGGCACAGCTGGGGGGTAAAACACACCTGGACACAGCTGGGTGGGAGAAAAGCCCACCTGGATTGTACCAGTGATCCCACAGGTGGCATTTCTGCTTGTTCCTGTCTCACCTGTGTCTCACCTGTGTCCCACCTGACTCACCTGTCTCAACTGTGTCTCACCTGTCTCACCTGTCTCACCTGTTTTACCTGTGTCTCAGTTGTCAGGAGGAGATGGACGTGAAGGTGCTGCAGTTCTGCAATAAGAAGCTGTATCTCACCTGTCTCACCTGTGTCACCTGTCTCACCTGTCTCACCTGTATCTCACTTGTCCCACCTGTATCTCACCTGTTCCACCTGTCTCTCACCTGTCTCTCACCTGTCTCACCTGTCTCACCTGTCTCACCTGTATGTCACCTGTCCCACCTGTATCTCACCTGTTCCACCTGTCTCTCACCTGTCTCGCACCTGTCTCACCTGTCTCACATGTCTCACCTGTGTCTCACCTGTCTCACCTGTCCCCACAGGAGGAGATGGACGTCAAGGTGCTGCAGTTCCGGAACAAGAAGCCGTGTCTCACCTGTCTCACCTGTGTCTCACCTCTCTCACCTGTCTCACCTGTCTCACCTGTCTCTCACCTGTCCCACCTGTATCTCACCTGTTCCACCTGTCTCTCACCTGTCTCGCACCTGTCTCACCTGTCTCACATGTCTCACCTGTCTCACCTGTCTCTCACCTGTCCCCACAGGAGGAGATGGACGTCAAGGTGCTGCAGTTCCGGAACAAGAAGCTGGCCGAGCGCCTGGAGCAGCGCCAGCTGTGCGAGGACTTGAAGCTGCGCGAGCGCATCGAGAAGCTGGAGAAGCGCCAGGCCACCGACGACGCCACGCTGCACCTGGTGAACCGATTCTGGGCGCAGGTAACGCACCTAGGCACACCTGGGATACACCTGGGCACACATGGGATACACCTGGGATACACCTGGGATACACCTGGGCACGGGTAACACACCTGGGCATGCCTGGGCACACATGAGATACACCTGGGCACACCTGGTGAACCGATTCTGGGCGCAGGTAACGCACCTGGGCACACCTGGGCACGGGTAACACACCTGGGCACACCTGGGATACACCTGGGCACACCTGGTGAACCAATTCTGGGCAGAGGTAATGCACCTGGGCACAGGTAACACACCTGGGCATGGATAACACACACCTGGGCACAGGTAACACACAGCTGGGCACAGGTAACACACCTGGGTATAGGTAATACACACCTGGGAACAGCTGGGCACACATGAGATACACCTGGGCACACCTGGGTATAGGTAACACACACCTGGGCACACCTGGTGAGCCGATTCTGGGCGCAGGTAACACACCTGGGCACGCCTGGGCACAGGTAACACACCTGGGATACACCTGGGCACACCTGGGTATAGGTAACACACACCTGGGCACACCTGGTGAACTGATTCTGGGCGCAGGTAACGACCTGGGCACACCTGGGCACGGGTAACACACCTGGGCACACCTGGTGAACCGATTCTGGGCGAGGTAACGCACCTGGGCACGGGTAACACACCTGGGCACACCTGGGATACACCTGGGCACACCTGGTGAACCGATTCTGGGCGACAGGTAACGCACCTGGGCACACCTGGGCACACATGAGATACACCTGGGCACACCTGGTGAACCAATTCTGGGCGCAGGTAACGCACCTGGGCACACCTGGGCACACATGAGATACACCTGGGCACACCTGGGCACGGGTAACACACCTGGGCACACCTGGTGAACCGATTCTGGGCGCAGGTAACGCACCTGGGCACACATGAGATACACCTGGGGCACACCTGGGATACACCTGGGTACACCTGGAACACCTGGGCACACCTGTCCCACCTGTATTTCACTTCTGCCCTATTTTGGGGTAATTCTGGGTTATTTTGGGGTAATTTTGGGTGATTTTGGGGTAATTTTGGGTTAATTTTCTGTTCATTTTTAACCCTTTCTTCCCCAGTCCATCCCTTTTTTTGGAGTCAATTTTGGGTAATTTTGGGGTGAATTTTTGGGAATTTTTTGGGGTAATTTTGGAGTTTTTGGGGTGGATTTTTGGGTTATTTTGGGTTAGTTTTTGGATAATTTTGGGTTAATTTTGGTTCATTTTTAACCCTTTCCTGCCCAGCTGCTCTCCGAGGTCCAGCCCCTTTTTGGGGTGATTTTTGGGGTAATTTTGGGATTTTTTGGGTTCAATTTTTGGGGATTTTTGGGGATAATTTTAGGATGATTTTTGGATAATTTTGGGATAATTTTGGGTTAATTTTGGTTCATTTTTAACCCTTTTCTGCCCAGCTGCACTCCGAGGTCCAGCCCATTTTTTGGGTGATTTTGGGGTAATTTTGGGATTTTTGGGCTCAATTTTTGGGGATTTTTGGGGATAATTTTAGGATGATTTTTGGATAATTTTGGGATAATTTTGGGTTAATTTTGGTTCATTTTAACCCTTTTCCTGCCCAGCTGCACTCCGAGGTCCAGCCCATTTTTTGGGGTGATTTTTGGGGTAATTTTGGGATTTTTGGGCTCAATTTTTGGATAATTTTGGGATAATTTTAGGCTAATTTTGGGTTAATTTTTGGGTAATTTCGGGGTTAATTTTGGTTCATTTTTAACCCTTCCCTGCCCAGCTGGACTCCGAGGTCCAGCCCCTTTTTTGGGGTGATTTTTGGGATAATTTTGGGTTAATTTTTGGATAATTTTGGGATAATTTTAGGCTAATTTTGGGTTAATTTTTGGATAATTTTGGGTTAATTTTGGTTTATTTTTAACCCTTTCCTGCCCAGCTGGACTCCGAGGTCCAGCCCCTTTTTTGGGGTGATTTTTGGGGTTATTTTGGGATTTTTTGGGCTCAATTTTTGGGTGATTTTGGGATAATTTTGAGGCAATTTTAGGATTATTTTTTGGATAATTTTTGGATAATTTTGGGTTAATTTTGGTTCATTTTTAACCCTTTCCTGCCCAGCTGGACTCGGAGGTCCAGGCCCTGCTCCGACGCTGCGACGGGGGACGGGGGAGGGGCCGGGGGTGGGGGAGGGGCGGCCCCTCCCCCCCCCGGGGACCCCCCTGGGGACCCCCGAGCCCCCGAACCCCCCAGGGACCCCCGAGGGGGGCGAGAGGAGAGGTGAGAGGGGGGAGGGGCGGGGGGAATTTAGGGAATTTTGGGAGGGAATTTGGGGGAAAATTTGGGGATTTGGGGAAAAAATTTGGGGATTTTGGGGAAATTTGGAATTTTGAGGGAATTTTGGGGGAAATTTGGGATTTTGGGGGAAATTTGGGGGGATTTTCAGGAAATTTGGGGTTTTGGGAAAATTTTGGGATTTGGGGGAAATTTGGGGAATTTGAGGAGAAACTTGGGGAAAAATTTGGAATTTATGGGAAGAAATTTTGGGAATTTGGGGGGATTTTCAGGAAATTTGGGGATTTGGGGGTAAATTTGGGGATTTTGGGAGGAAATTTAGAATTTAGAGGAAATTTTTGGGGGAAATTTTGGGATTTTGGAGGAAATTTGGGGATTTTGGGAAAAATTTGGGATTCCAGGATAAAATTTGGGGATTTTGGGGTGAATTTAGGGAAAATTTGGGATATAGGGGAGAATTTGGGATTTTGGGGGAAAAATTGGAGATTTTGGGGAAATTTGGAATTTTGAGAGAATTTGTGGGGAAATTTGGGGTTTTGGGAAAATTTGAGATTTTGGGAAGAAATTTTGGGGATTTTGGGGAAATTTGGGATTTTTGAGAGAATTTGGGGGGGAAATTTGGGGATTTTGGGAAAAATTTGGAATTTTGGGAGGAAATTTTGGGATTTTGGGGAAATTTGGGATTTTGGGGAAAATTTGAGATATTTGGGAAGAAATTTGGAGAATTTGGGGGAAATTTGGAGATTTTGGGGGAAATTTTGAGGGAATTTTGAGGAAAATTTTGGGGGGAATTTTGGGGGAAAAATTTGGTTAAAACTCCAGGAATCCTTACAATTAAAATCCTAGTTTTTATTAATTACCATTAATTACCATTAATTAAAGTTAATTATTAATTACAGATTATTGGGGGGGTTCAGAGGAGAAATTTGGGTGAAATTTTGGGGATTTTGATGAAAAAATTCAGAATTTTTGGGTTAAAACTCTGGAAATTTTGCTGATTTTTTTTCTGATTTCAATTAATAAATTATTAATTAAAGTTGATTATTAATTAGAGATTATTGGGGGTTCAGGGAAGGAATTTTGGGGAAATTTTGGGTAAAAATTTTGAATTTTGGAAGGGAAATTTTGGGAATTTGGGTGTAAAACTCTGGAAATTTCTGCAATTAGAGTTCTAATTTTTAATTAATTACCATTAACTTTTACTAATTACTATTAATTCACATTAATTATTAATTACAGATTATTGGGGGGATTCAGATGAGAAATTTTGGGTGAAGTTTTGAGGATTTTGGTGAAAAAATTCAGAATTTTTGGGTTAAAATTCTGGAAATTTTGCTGATTTTTTTTTCTGATTTCTATTAATTAATTAGTAATAATTAATTGTGATTAATTATTAATTGCAGAGCCCTGGGGGGGTTCAGAGGTGAAATTTTGGGCGAAATTTTGGGGATTTTGATGAAAAAATTGCGAATTTTCGACGTAAAACTTTGGGAATTTCGCTGATTTTTTTTCTGATTTCTATTAATTCATTATTAATTATTAATCAATAATTACTAATTGTGGTTAATTATTAACTGCAGAGCCCTGGGGGGGTTCAGAGGTGAATTTTTTGGGCGAAATTTTGAGGATTTTGATGAAAAAATTGCGAATATTCGACGTAAAACTTCGGGAATTTCACTGTTTTTTTCCTGATTTTTATTAATTAATTATTAATTATTAATAATTAATTATTAATTGCGCTTAATTATTAACTGCAGTGCCCTGGGGGGGTTCAGAAGTGAAATTTTGGGTGAAATTTTGGGGATTTTGATGAAAAAAATTGCGAATTTTCGACGTAAAGCTTCGGGAATTTCGCCGATTTTTTTCACGATTTTAATTAATTAATGATTGATCGTGATTAATTCTGACTTGCAGAGGCGTGGGCGGGGCCCGAGGAGGGCGTGGCCGCCGCCCCTCCCCCCCCCAGGCTGGGCTTTGCCCCCGAGGCCGTGGCCAGGCTGGGGGCGGCGCTGGGCCGGGTCCAGCGGGGGCTGCACCAGCTGGGGGCGCACCTGAGCGGCAGAGGTGAGTGAAAAACACACCGGGGGGGGATTTGGGGAAATTTGGGGAAAATTTGGGTGAAATTTGGAAAAATTTGAGTGAAATTCGGGTGATTTTTAGTGATTTTTTAAGTGATTTTTTGGGGATTTTTAAGTGATTTTTTTGGTGATTTTTGGGTGGTTTTGGTGAATTTTTGGGGGATTTTTGGGGATTTTTGAGGATTTTGGTGATTTTTGGGATTTTTGGTGATTTTGGGGATTTTTACGTGATTTTTGGGTGGTTTTGGGTGGTTTTTGGGGATTTTTGGTGATTTTGGTGATTTTTTTGTGGTTTATGGGGATTTTTGGTGGTTTTTGGTATTTTTCCCGGGATTTTTGGGGATTTTTTTGGTGGTTTTGATGATATTTTTGGTGGTTTTGGGGGATTTTTTTGGGATTTTCGTGATTTTTGGGGTGGTTTTTGGTGAATTTTTGGGGGATTTTTTGGTGATTTTTTGGGTGGTTTTAGTGAATTTTTGGGGGATTTTGGGGGATTTTTTTGGGATTTTTGATTATTTTTTTGGTGGTTTTTGGGTGTTTTTTGGTATTTTTGGTGATTTTTGGTGGTTTTCTGGTGGTTTTTGGTGGTTTTTGGGGATTTTTTGCAGTTTTTTTTGGTGATTTTTTGGTGTTTTTTGGGGGATTTTTTGGGTTTTTTGGGGATTTTGGGGATTTTGGGGATTTTTTGGTGTTTTTTGCTGATTTTTGGGGGATTTTTGGGGGATTTTTTGTGATTGTTTTGCTGATTTTTGGTGGTTTTGATGATATTTTGGTGGTTTTGGGGAATTTTTTGTGATTTTGCTGATTTTTTGGTGGTTTTGGGGATTTTGATGTTTTTTGGGGATTTTTGCTGATTTTTTGGTGGTTTTTGATGATTTTTTGGTGATTTTTGGGGATTTTTTGGGGATTTTTCATTATTTTTTTGGGTGGTTTTTTGGTGAATTTTTGGGGATTTTTTGGGGGATTTTTTGGGATTTTTGGTGATTTTTGATGATTATTTTTGTGGTTTTTGGTGATTTTTTTGGGATTTTCGATGATTTTTTGGTGTTTTTTGCTGATTTTTTGATGGTTTTTGGTGATTTTTTTGGGATTTTTGATGATTTTTTTTGGTGGTTTTTGGTAGTTTTTTTGGTGTATTTTTGGTGGTTTTTTGGTGGTTTTTTGGTAATTTTTGATGGTTTTTTGGGGGATTTTTGGGGGATTTTTGGTGTTTTTTTGCTGATTTTTTGGTGGTTTTTGGTGATTTTTGGGGGAATTTTTTGGGGGATTTTTTTTTTGGTTTATGGGAATTTTTTGGTGGTTTTTTGGTATTTTTTGGGGATGTTTTGGGGATTTTTTTGTGGTTTTTGGGGATTTTTGGGGGATTTTCGGTGGTTTCTTGGTGATTTTTTTGGTGGTTTTTTGGTGGTTTTTCCTCACCTGAGCAGCAGAGGTGAGTGAAAAACACACCTGAGAGAAATTTGGGGAAATTTGGAAAAATTTGGGTGAAATTTGGGAAAAAATTGGGTGAAATTTAGGTCGGTTTTGGTGATTTTTTGGTAATTTTGGGAATTTTTACGTGATTTTTGGGTGATTTTTTGGGTGGTTTTGGTGAATTTTTGGGGAATTTTTGGGATTTTTGGGGAGTTTTGGTGATTTTTGATGGTTTTTGCTGATTTTTCGTGATTTTTCTGGTGATTTTTGAGTAGTTTTTGGTGATTTTTGGAGGATTTTTGGGGATTTTTTGGTGATTTTTGGTGATTTTTTTGTGGTTTATGGGGATTTTTGGTGGTTTTTGATGATTTTTTGGTGGTGTTTGGGGTTTTTGGTGATTTTTTGGGTGGTTTTTTGGGGATTTTTGGGTGGTTTTTGCTGGGTTTTGGTGGTTTTTTGGGGAATTTTTTGGGTGGTTTTTTGGTGAGTTTTTGGGGGATTTTTTTGGTGGTTTTTGGGGATTTTTCCATGATTTTTCGGTGTTTTTTTGGTTATTTTTTTGGTGGTTTTTTGGAGGTTTTTCCTCACCTGAGCGGCAGAGGGGAGTGAAAAACACACCTGGGGGAAATTTGGGGGAAATTTGGAAAAATTTGGGGAAAATTTGGGAAAAAAATGGGTGAAATTTGGGTGATTTTTGGTGAATTTCTGGGAGTTTTTTGCTGATTTTTTGGTGGTTTTTGGTGAATTTTTGGGAGATTTTTTGGGATTTTTGGTGATTTTTGATGATTTTTGGTGATTTTTGGTGGTTTTGGGGGATTTTTTGCAATTTTTTGGTGATTTTTTGGAGGTTTTTTGGGGATTTTTTGGGGTTTTTTTGGGATTTTTTTGGATTTTTCGTGATTTTTTTGGTGATTTTTTGGGTGGTTTTTGGTGGTTTTTGGGGATTTTTTGCTGATTTTTTGGTGGTTTTTGGGGATTTTTTGGGGATTTTTGATGATTTTTTGGTGATTCTTGGGGGGTATTTCGGGATTGTTTGGTGGATTTTGGTGATTTTTGAGTGATTTTTTGCTGATTTTTTGGTGGTTTTGGGGATTTTTTGGGGATTTTTGATGATTTTTTTTTGTGGTTTTTGGTGGTTTCTTGGTGGTTTTTTGGTAGTTTTTTGGGGATTATTTTGGGATTTTTTGCTGGTTTTTGGTGATTTTTTGGTGGTTTTTTGGGTGGTTTTTTGGTGGTTTTTCCTCACCTGAGCGGCAGAGGTGAGTGAAAAACACACCTGGGGGAAATTTGGAAAAATTTGGGTGAAATTTGGGTCCTTTTTGGTGATTTTTGGGGATTTTTCGTGATTTTTTTGGTGGTTTTTGGTGATTTTTGGGGATTTTTTGTGATATTTCGGTGATTTTTTGGGTGGTTTTTGGTATATTTTTGGGGGATTTTTTGGGGGATTTTTTGGTGATTTTTTGGTGGTTTTTGGTGATTTTTTGGGGATTTTTGATGATTTTTTTGGTGGTTTTTGGTCGTTTTTGATGGTTTTTTGGGGATTTTTGGTGGTTTTTGGTGGTGTTTGGTGGCTTTTTGGGAATTTTTTTGGGATTTTTTGGTGGTTTTTTGGTGGTTTTTAGTGTTTTTTTGGGGGATTTTTGGGATTTTTTGGTGGTTTTTGGTGATTTTTTGCGGATTTTTTGGTGGTTTTTTGGTGGTTTTTTTGGTGATTTTTTGGTGGGTTTTGGGGGATTTTTTTGGGGATTTTTTTGGTGTTTTTGCTAATTTTTGGGGGGATTTTTTGGGGATTTTTTCGGGATTTTTTTTTTGGACTTTTTCTGGGATTTTTGGGGCTTTTTTCTGGGAATTTTTTTGGATTTTTTGGGAATTTTTTGGGATTTTTGTGGAAATTTTGGGGGGTTTTTTCGTGGGATATTTTGGGACTTTTTGGGATTTTTTGGGGATTTTTTGGGGGGGATTTTTTGGGATTTTTCGGGGACTTTTTGGGGATTTTTGGGAATTTTTTGGATTTTGTGGAAATTTTGGGGGGATTTTTTGTGGGATATTTTGGGGATTTTTTTAATTTTAGGGGTTTTTTTTGGGATTTTTTTGGGAATTTTAGGGAGATTTTTTGGGGCTTTTTTTTCTGGGGATTTTTCGGAATTTTTGGGTGATTTTTGGTGAGTTTTGGGGATTTTTTGGTGGTTTTTAGGGATTTTTCCATGATTTTTCGGTGTTTTTTGTTATTTTTGGTGGTTTTTGGTGGTTTTCCTCACCTGAGGCCGGCAGAGGGGAGTGAAAAACACACCTGAGGAAATTGGGGGAAATTTGGAAAAATTTGGGGAAAATTTGGGTGAAATTTGGGAAAAAAATGGGTGAAATTTGGGTGATTTTTGGTGAATTTCTGGGAGTTTTTTGCTGATTTTTGGTGGTTTTTGGTGAATTTTTGGGAGATTTTTTTGGGATTTTTTGGTGATTTTTGATGATTTTTTTGGTGATTTTTGGTGGTTTTTTGGTATTTTTTGGTGAATTTTTTGGTGGTTTTTGGTGATTTTTTTGGTGGTTTTTGGTGGTTTTGGGGATTTTTGCAATTTTTGGTGATTTTTGGAGGTTTTTGGGGATTTTTTGGGGTTTTTTTGGGATTTTTTTGGATTTTTCGTGATTTTTTTGGTGATTTTTTGGGTGGTTTTTGGTGGTTTTGGGGATTTTTGCTGATTTTTGGTGGTTTTTGGGGATTTTTGGGGATTTTTGATGATTTTTTGGTGATTTTTGGGGGGGTATTTAGGGATTGTTTGGTGGTTTTTGGTGATTTTTGAGTGATTTTTGCTGATTTTTGGTGGTTTTGGGGATTTTTGGGGATTTTTGATGATTTTTTTTTGTGGTTTTGGTGGTTTCTTGGTGGTTTTTGGTAGTTTTTGGGGATTTTTTTTTGATTTTTTGCTGGTTTTTGGTGGTTTCTTGGTGATTTTTTTTTGTGGTTTTTTTGGTGGTTTTTCCTCACCTGAAGGCGGCAGAGGTGAGTGAAAAACACACCTGAGAAATTGGAAAAATTTGGGTGAAATTTGGGTCCTTTTTGGTGATTTTTGGGGATTTTTCGTGATTTTTTTGGTGGTTTTTGGTGATTTTTGGGGATTTTTTGTGATATTTCGGTGATTTTTTGGGTGGTTTTTGGTATATTTTTGGGGGATTTTTTGGGGATTTTTTGGGGGGATTTTTTGGTGATTTTTTGGTGGTTTTGGTGATTTTTTGGGGATTTTTGATGATTTTTTTTGGTGGTTTTGGTCGTTTTGATGGTTTTTTTGGGGATTTTTGGTGGTTTTTTGGTGGTGTTTGGTGGCTTTTGGGAATTTTTTGGGATTTTTGGTGGTTTTTGGTGGTTTTAGTGTTTTTTGGGGGGATTTTTGGGATTTTTGGTGGTTTTGGTGATTTTTGCGGATTTTTGGTGGTTTTTTGGTGGTTTTTTTGGTGATTTTTTGGTGGGTTTTGGGGATTTTTTGGTGGTTTTTTGCTAGTTTTTTGGGGATTTTTTGGGGATTTTTTGGTGGTTTTTGGGGAGTTTTTGGTGATTTTTTGGGAATTTTTGGGACTTTTGTGGAAATTTTCAGAGAATTTTGTGTGGGATATTTTGGGGATTTTTTTGAATTTTAGGGGGATTTTTGGGGATTTTTGGGATTTTTGGGGATTTTTTGTGGGAATTTTTCGGGAATTTTTTGTGACTTTTGTGAAAATTTTTGGGGAATTTTTGTGGGATATTTTGGGAATTTTGGAGGGATTTTTTGGTGATTTTTTGGGAAATTTTTTGGGAATCTTGGGGGATTTTTGTGGGAATTTTTAGGGGATTTTTTGGCGGATTTTTTTAGGAATTTGGGGTGATTTTTATGGGAATTTTTTTGGGGATTCTTTTCAGATTTTTGTGCAATTTTGCGAATTTGTTACTTTTGAATTTTGGGGTGAATTTGGGCTGTTTTGGCTCTGTTGCAGCCGAGCTGGCTGAGGCCGGGCGGGAGCTGCTGCGGGAGCTGCTGACTCAGCACCGGCGGCTGCAGGAGCTGACTCAGCACCTGCACGAGAAGCACCAGAGGGAGGCGCTGGAGGTACCTGGGGGGAAAACACACCTGGGCACACCTGGGATACACCTGGGCATACCTGGGGGCACCTGGGATACACCTGGGATACACCTGGGCACATCTGGAGGGGGAAAACACACCTGGGATACACCTGGGCACACCTGAGCACACCTGGGCACACCTGGGATACACCTGGGCACACCTGGGATACATCTGGGCACACCTGAGCACACCTGGGCACACCTGGGATACACCTGGGCACACCTGGGATACATCTGGGCACACCTGGAGGGGGAAAACACACCTGGGGCACACCTGGGATACACCTGGGGCACACCTGGGGCACACCTGGGATACACCTGGGCACACCTGGGGGCACCTGAGCACATCTAAGAGATACACGGGGGGGGGAAACATACCTGGGCACACCTGGGATACACCTGGGATACACCTGAGATACACCTGGGCACACCTGGGGCCACCTGAGCACACTTGAGATACACCTGGGCACACCTGAGATACATCTGGGCACACCTGGGCATACCTGGGGGCACCTGGGCACACCTGAGATACACCTGGGCACACCTGAGCACACCTGGGCACACCTGAGGGCACCTGGGATACACCTGGGTACAGCTGGGGGAGAGAAAACACACCTGGGAGGGTAAAAACATACCTGGGCACAGCTGGGGACACCTGAGATACACCTGGGGGTGGGAAACACACCTGGGCACACCTGTCTCACCTGTGTCTCACCTGTGTCTCACCTGTGTCTCACCTGTGTCTCACCTGTATCTCACCTGTATCTCACCTGTGTCTCACCTGTATCTCACCTGTATCTCACCTGTGTCTCACCTGTCTCTCACCTGTATTTCACCTGTCTCACCTTTCACTTGTTTCACCTGTATCTTACCTGTCACTTCTTGTCTCACCTGTCTCACTTGTCTCCCCTGTCCTATTTGTCTCTCACCTGTATCTCACCTGTTCATATCTCACCTGTCTCACCTGTCTCACCTGTCTCACCTGTCTCACCTGTCTCACCTGTATCTCACCTGTCTCACTTTCCTCACCTGTCTCCCATGTCTCACCTGTCTCACCTGTCTCTCACCTCTCTGCTGTATCTCACCTGTCTCCACTATCTCACTTGTCTCACCTGTCCATATCTCACCTGTATCTCACTTGTCCATATCTCACCTGTATCTCACCTGTCTCTCACCTGTCCATATCTCACTTGTAACTCACCTGTCCCCCTTGTCTCACTTGTATCTCACCTGTCCATATCTCACCTGTCTCTGACCTGTCTCACCTGTCTGTATCTCTCCTGTATCTCACCTGTGTCTCACCTGTCTCACCTCTCACCTGTATCTCACCTGTCTCTCACTTGTATCTCACTTGTCCATATCTCATCTGTCTCACCTGTAACTCACCTGTCTATATCTCACCTGTATCTCACCTCTGTCTCACCTGTGTCTCACCTCTCACCTCTCACCTGTATCTCACCTGTCTCACCTCTCACCTGTATCTCACCTGTCTCACCTCTCACCTGTATCTCACCTTTGTCTCACTTGTCTCACCTGTCCATATCTCACCTGTCTCTGACCTGTCTCACCTGTCTGTATCTCTCCTGTATCTCACCTGTGTCTCACCTGTATCTCACCTCTCACCTGTATCTCACCTGTATCTCACCTCTCACCTGTATCTCACCTGTCTCACCTGTCTCCCCTGTCCCCCTGTGGCCCAGCTGGCCGAGCTGCAGGACAAGGCGGGCTCGGCCGAGACGAAGGTTCTGGAGATGGGGACGACGCTGGAGGGTTTGCAGTGGGACAGCGCCAAGCTTCGCATAGCGTGAGGGGGCGGCTGGACAGGCACCTGGCCGAGGCCCTGGAGCAGGTAACGCACCTGGGGGCACCTGAGATACACCTGGGGCACCTGGGATACACCTGGGGGCAGCTGGGATACACCTGGGGGCAGCTGGGACACACCTGGGGGCACCTGGGCACACCTGAGACACACCTGGGCACACCTGGGGGCACCTGGGGGTGGCTGGACAGGCACCTGGCCGAGGCCCTGGAGCAGGTAACGCACCTGGGGGCACCTGGGGGCAGCTGGGGATACCTGAGATACACCTGGGCACACCTGGGGACACCTAGGGGCGGCTGGACAGGCACCTGGCCGAGGCCCTGGAGCAGGTAACGCACCTGAGATAGACCTGGGGGCAGCTGGGGACAGCTGGGATACACCTGAGACACACCTGGGGGCAGCTGAGACACACCTGGGGGCAGCTGGGCACACCTGAGACACACCTGGGCACACCTGAGACACACCTGGGGGGCCGGATGGACAGGCACCTGGCCGAGGCGCTGGAGCAGGTAACGCACCTGGGGGCAGCTGGGGATACCTGAGATACACCTGGGGGCAGCTGGGGACACCGGGGGCAGCTGGGACACACCTGGGGGCAGCTGGGGATACCTGAGATACACCTGGGCACACCTGGGGGCAGCTGGGGGCGGCTGGACAGGCACCTGGCCGAGGCCCTGGAGCAGGTAACGCACCTGGGGGCACCTGGGGGCAGCTGAGATACACCTGGGGGCAGCTGAGACACACCTGGGGGCAGCTGGGACACACCTGGGGGCAGCTGGGGATACACCTGGGGCAGCTGGGACACACCTGGGGGCGGCTGGGGATACACCTGGGGGCAGCTGGGGGCGGCTGGACAGGCACCTGGCCGAGGCCCTGGAGCAGGTAACGCACCTGGGGGCACCTGGGGCACACCTGGGGGCAGCTGAGATACACCTGGGGGCAGCTGAGACACACCTGGGGGCAGCTGGGACACACCTGGGGGCAGCTGGGGATACACCTGGGGGCAGCTGGGACACACCTGGGGGCGGCTGGACAGGCACCTGGCCGAGGCCCTGGAGCAGGTAACGCACCTGGGGGCACCTGGGGCACACCTGGGGGCAGCTGAGATACACCTGGGGGCACCTGGGGACACCTGAGTGCACCTGGGTACAATTGGGACACACCTGGGGACACCTGAGAAACATCTGGGCACACCTGAGTGCACCTGGACACGTCTGGGACACACCTGTGTTCACCTGGGGCACACCTGGATACACCTGTGCTCACCTGGAGGACACCTGGGACACTTTTAGGGTTCACCTGTTTCACCTGGGGTTATTTTAGACACACCTGGGCATACCTGGGCACACCTGTGTTCACCTGGGGCATGCTTGGATACACCTGGGACACACCTGAGCACACCTGGGACACACCTGGGCACACCTGGGATTGTTTTAGACACACCTGGGACAGTTTTGGGGCTCACCTGTCTCACCTGGGCACACCTGGGGCACACCTGGAGGACACCTGGGACACACCTGTATTCACCTGGATACACTTGGGCACACCTGTGTTCACCTGGATACACCTGGGACAATTCTAGGGCACACCTGGGATTATTTTAAACACACCTGGGGCACATTTGGGCCTCACCTGTGCACACCTGGGGCTCACCTGGGCACACCTGGGACACTTTTAAGCCTCACCTGGGCACACCTGGGGTTATTTTAGACACACCTGGGGCACACCTGGGACTATGTTAGACACACCTGGGCATACCTGGGCACACCTGTGTTCACCTGGGGCACACCTGGATACACCTGAGCACAGCGGGGATTGTTTTAGACACACCTGGGCCACTTTTAGGGCTCACCTGTTTCACCTGTGCTCATCTGGGCACACCTGGGACACACCTGGGCACACCTGGGGCACACCTGGGCACACCTGGGGCACACCTGGGCACACCTGGGGCACACCTGTGTTCACCTGGAGGACACCTGGGAATATTTTAGACACACCTGGGGCACAGGTGGGAATATTTTAGACACACCTGGGCAGCTGAGATACACCTGGGGGCACCTGGGCACACCTGTGTTCACCTGGGGCACACCTGGATACACCTGGGACACACCTGGGCACACCTGTGCTCACCTGGGACACACCTGGGCACACCTGGGATTGCTTTAAACACACCTGGATACACCTGGGACACACCTGAGCACACCTGGGATTGTTTTAGACGCACCTGGGGCAGTTTTGGGACTCACTTGGGCACACCTGGGATTATTTCAGACACACCTGGGACACTTTTAGGGCTCACCCGTTTCACCTGTGCTCATCTGGGCACACCTGGGACACACCTGGGCACACCTGGGATGCTTTTATGGCTCACCTGGGCACACCTGGGATTGTTTTAGACACACCTGGGACACTTTTGGGGCTCACCTGTCTCACCTGGGCACACCTGGGGCTCACCTGTGTTCACCTGGAGGACACCTGGGATTATTTTAGACACACCTGGGGCACACCTGGGAATATGTTAGACACACCTGGGCACACCTGTGTTCACCTGGGGCACACCTGGATACACCTGGGACACACCTGAGCACACCTGGGATTGTTTTAGACACACCTGGGGCAGTTTTGGGACTCACTTGGGCACACCTGGGATTATTTCAGACACACCTGGGACACTTTTAGGGCTCACCCGTTTCACCTGTGCTCATCTGGGCACACCTGGGGCACACCTGGGCCACACCTGGGCACACCTGGGACACACCTGGATACACCTGGGACACACCTGGATACACCTGGGCACACCTGGGACACACCTGGGCACACCTGTGCACACCTGTGTTCACCTGGGGACACTTTTAGGGCTCACCTGGGCACACTTAGGATTGTTTTAGACACACCTGGGACACTTTTGGGGCTCACCTGTCTCACCTGTGCACACCTGGGGCTCACCTGGAGGACACCTGGGACACACCTGGGCACACCTGGGACACACCTGAGCACACCTGGGGCACACCTGGGCACACCTGGGATTGCTTTAAACACACCTGGGGGCATTTTTGGGGCTCACCTGTCTCACCTGGGCACACCTGGGGCACACCTGTCTCACCTGTCTCACCTGTCCCAGCTCACCTCGGGCTCCTACGGCTCCGGCAGCTCCGGGGGGTTCCAAGGGGGACAAATCACCCTGAGCATGCAGAAGGTACCGAAATTTGGGGGATTTTGGGGAAAATTTGGGAAATTTTTGGGGAAATTTGGGAAAATTTGGGGAAAAATTGGGAATTTTGGGAAATTTGGGGGAATTTTGGGAAATTTTGGGGAAAATGTGGGGAAAAATTGGGAATTTTGGGGAAAAATTGGGAACTTTGGGAAATTTGGGGGAAAATTTGGGAATTTCTGGGAATTTGGGAGAATTTTGCGAAGTTTGAGGGAATTTTGGGGGAATTATGGGAATTTTGGGGGGATTTGGGAATTTGAAAATTTTGGGGAAAATTTGGGAAAATTTTGGGAAAATTTGGGGAAATTTTGGGGAAAATTTGGGAGTTTTGGGGGAGAATTTGGGGAAAATTTGGGAAAATTTTGGGAAAAATGTGGGGAAAAATAGGGAATTTTGGGGAAAAATTGGGAATTTTGGGAAATTTGGGGGAATTTGGGGAAAATTTGGGAATTTCTGGGAATTTGGGAGAATTTTGGGACGTTTGAGGAATTTTGGGAGAATTATGGGAATTTTCGGGGATTTGGGAATTTGAAAATTTTGGGGAAAATTTGGGGAAAATTTGGAGAAATTTTGGGGAAAATGTGGGGGGAAATTGGGAATTTTGGGGAAAATTTGGGAAAGTTCTGGGGAAATTTGGGGGAATATTCGGGAAAATTCGGGAATTCTGGGGAAATTTTGAGAAAATTTTGGAAAATTTTAAGGAAATTTGGGGGAATTTGAAGGAAATTTGGGGGAATTTGGGAAAATTTTGGGGAAATTTGGGAATTTTGGGGAAAATTTTGGGGAATTTGGGGAAATTTTGAGAATTTTGGAGGAAGTTTGAGGGAAATTTGGGGGAAATTTGGGGGAATTTTGAGGAAATTTGGGGTTTTGGAGGAGATTTGGGGAAAATTTGGGGAAATTTGGGAATTTTGGGAAAATTTGGGGAAAATTTGGGGGAATTTTGGGGAAAATTTTGGGAAATTTGGGGAAAATTTGAGAATTTTGGAAGAAATTTGAGAGAATTTTGGGGAAATTTTGGGGGAAATTTTGGGGGAAATTTTGGGGGATTTTGGGGGAATTTTGGGAAAATTTGGGAATTTTTGGGGAATTTTTGCAAAATTTTGGGGAAATTTAGAGAAATTTTAGGGAATTTCGGGGGGAATTTAATGGATTTTTGGGAAATTTCAGGGGAGTTTTGGGGAATTTGGGGAATTTTGGGCAAAATTTGGTAATTTCTGGGAGTTTTGGGAAATGCTGGGAATTTCGGGGGAAATTTGGGAAATTTGGGAATTTTCAGGAAATTTGGGAAATTTTGGGGAAATTTGGGAATTTTCAGGAAATTTGGGAAATTTTGGGAGAATTTTGGGGAATTTGGGGAATTCTGGGGGAATTTTGGGGAAAATTTGGGAAAATTTGGGATTTTTTGGGCAGTTTGGGAAATTTTAGGGAATTTTGGAAATTTTGGGGGAAATTTTGGGGAATTTTGGGAAATTTGGGGAAATCTTGGGACATTTTGGGGGAAATTTGGAGATTTTTTGGAGTGTTGGGAATTTTGGGGGAAATTTGGGGAAATTTTAAGGAATATTTGGGAATTTTGGGGGGAATTTAGGAAAATTTGGGGAAATTTTGGGGAAATTTTGGAAATTTTACGTGAATTTTGGGGAAGTTTTTTGGGAAATTCTGGTGGAAATTTTGGGAAATTTTGGGAATTTTGGGGAAATTTTGAAATTTCTGGGATTTTTGGAAATTTTTGGGGGAATTTTGGGAAAATTTGGGGGAATTTGGGGGAAATTGGGGAAATTTTGGGGATTTCTGGGAATCTGGGGAGGAATTTTTGGGATTTTGGTGAAATTTGGGGAAATTTTGGGGATTTGGGGTGGAATTTTTGGGATTTTCAAGGATTTTTTCTGTGGATATTTCTTGTTTATTGGGAATTTTGGGAAATTTTGGGGGTGAGTTTTGGGGAATTTTGGAATTTTTGGGAATTCCCTGAATTTTTGGGTTGAATTTCGGGATTTTTGGGTCATTTCTCCCAAGTTTCAGCTGCAGAATTTTAAATTTTTGGGGATGAATTTTAGGTAAAATTTTGATGATTTGCCTCAATTTTTTGGGTATTTTTTTGGGAATTTTTTTGGGCAATTTTTGTGAACGTTGGAATTTTGAGAACTCCCTGAATTTTTGGGTTGAATTTTGGGATTTTTGGTTCATTTCTCATAATTTTGAGATGCTGAATTTGAATTTTTTGGGCTGAATTTGGGACAGATTTTGATGATTTGGGTCAATTTTTAGAGGATTTTTTTGGGAGTTTTTTTTAAATTTTGGAATTTTTGAGAATTCCATAAATTTTTGGGTTGAATTTCGGGGTTTTTGGTTTTTTTCTGCCCAGTTTGAGATGCTGAATTTTAATTTTTTGGGGCTAAATTTTAGGTAAAATTTTGATGATTTGTGTCAATTTTTGGGGGATTTTTTTGGGAATTCTTTGGGAATTTTTGGGATTTTGAGAACTCCATGAATTTTTGGGGTGAATTTTGGGGTTTTTGGGTGTTTTCTGCCCAATTTGAGATGCACAATTTTAATTTCCCTGGGTCAATTTAGGACAGATTTTGAAGGATTTGGGTCAATTTTTGGGGGATTTTTTTGGGTAATTTTTGTGAACGTTGGAATTTTTGGGGACTCCATGAATTTTTGGGTTGAATTTTGGGAATTTTAAGTTATTTCTCCTAAATTTGAAATGCTGAATTTGAATTTTTTGGGGTGAATTTGGGACAGATTTTTGAAGGATTTGGGTCAATTTTTGGAGGATTTTTTTGGGTATTTTTTTGAATTTTGGAATTTTTGGGAATTCCATAAATTTTTGGGTTGAATTTTGGGGTTTTTTGGTTCATTCCTGCCCAGTTTGAGATGCAGAATTTTAATTTTTTGGGGCTGAATTTTAGGTAAAATTTTGATGATTTGTGTCAAATTTTGGGGGATTTTTTTGGGAATTCCTTGGGAATTTTTGGGATTTTGAGAATTCCATGAATTTTTGGGGTGAATTTTGGGGTTTTTGGGTTTTTTCTCCCCAGTTTGAGATGCAGAATTTTAATTTTTCCGGGTCAATTTAGGACAGATTTTGAAAGATTTGGATCAATTTTTTGGGGGATTTTCTTGGGGATTTTTTTGAATTTGGGAATTTTTTGGAACTCCATGAATTTTTGGGTTGAATTTCGGGGTTTTTGGGTGTTTTCTCCCCAGTTTGAGATGCAGAATTTTAATTTCTCTGGGTCAATTTGAGACAGATTTTGAAGGATTTGGGTCAATTTTTGGGGGGATTTTCTTGGGTATTTTTTGAATTTTGGAGTTTTTGAGAATTCCATAAATTTTTGGGTTGAATTTTGGGGTTTTTCGTTCATTCCTGCCCAGTTTGAGATGCAGAATTTTGATTTTTTGGGGCTGAATTTTAGATAAAATTTTGATGATTTGTGTCAAATTTTTGGGGGATTTTCTTGGGGATTTTTTTGAATTTTGGAATATTTGGGAATTTCATGTATTTTTGGGTTGAATTTTGGGATTTTTAAGTTATTTCTCCTAATTTTGAAATGCTGAATTTTAATTTTTTGGGGTCAATTTGAGACAGATTTTGATGATTTGGATCAATTTTTGGGGATTTTCTTGGGTATTTTTTTGAATTTTGGAATATTTGGGAATTCCATAAATTTTTGGGTTGAATTTTGGGATTTTTGGTTCATTTCTCCTAATTTTGAAATGCTGAATTTGAATTTTTTGGGGTGAATTTGGGACAGATTTTTGAAGGATTTGGGTCAATTTTTGGAGGATTTTTTTGGGTATTTTTTTGAATTTTGGAATTTTTGGGAATTCCATAAATTTTTGGGTTGAATTTTGGGGTTTTTTGGTTCATTCCTGCCCAGTTTGAGATGCAGAATTTTAATTTTTTGGGGCTGAATTTTAGGTAAAATTTTGATGATTTGTGTCAAATTTTGGGGGATTTTTTTGGGAATTCCTTGGGAATTTTTGGGATTTTGAGAATTCCATGAATTTTTGGGGTGAATTTCAGGGTTTTTGGGTTTTTTCTCCCCAGTTTGAGATGCAGAATTTTAATTTCCCTGGGTCAATTTAGGACAGATTTTGAAGGATTTGGATCAATTTTTGGGGGATTTTTTTGGGTAATTTTTGTGAACGTTGGAATTTTTGGGGACTCCATGAATTTTTGGGGTGAATTTTGGTGTTTTTGGGTGTTTTCTCCCCAGTTTGAGATGCAGAATTTTAATATTTCCGGGTCAATTTAGGACAGATTTTGAAGGATTTGGGTCAATTTTTGGGGGATTTTCTTGGGGATTTTTTTGAATTTGGGAATTTTTGGGAATTCCATGAATTTTTGGGTTGAATTTTGGGATTTTTGGGTGTTTTCTCCCCAGTTTGAGATGCTGAACGCGGAGCTGGAGGGGAACCAGGACTTGGCCAATTCCCGCATGGCCGAGCTGGAGAAGCTGCAGCTGGAGCTGCAGGCGGCGGTCAGGGGGCAGGAGAGGCTCAAGGTGACACTGGGGGGACATTTGGGGACATTTGGGGACACTGGGGACATTGGGGACATTGGGGACACTGGAGATTGGAGACATTTGGGGGATTGGGGAGACACTTGGGGACATCAGGGGGCAGGAGAGGCTCAAGGTGACACTGGGGGGACACTGGGGACATTTGGGGACAGTGGGGACATTGGAGACACTGGAGACACTGGGGATGATGGAGACATTGGAGACACTGGAGACACTGGGGACATTGAGGGACATTTGGGGACACTGGGGACAATCAGGGGGCAGGAGAGGCTCAAGGTGACACAGGGGGACACTGGGGACATCTGGGGACATTTGGGGACATTGGGGACACTGAGGGCATTGGGGACACTGGGGACATTGGGGACACTGGGGACACTGGGGACATTAGGGACACTGAGGACATTGGGGACACTGGGGACAATCGAGATTGGAGACATTTGGGGGATTGGGGAGACACTTGGGGACATCAGGGGTAGGAGAAGCTCAAGGTGACACTGGGGGGCAGGACATTGGGGACACTGAGGACATTGGGGACATTGGGGACATTAGGGACACTGAGGGAATGGGGACATTGAGGACATTGGGGACACTGGAGACACTGGGGACATTGGGGGACATTGGGGACACTGGGGACAATCGGGGGCAGGAGAGGCTCAAGGTGACACTGGGGGACACTGGGGACATTTGGGGGCACTGGGGACACTGGGGACATTGGGGACACTGGGGACATTGGGGACAATCAGGGATTGGGAAATTGGGGACACTGGGGACACTGGGGACATTGGGGACACTGGGAGGACATTGGGGACACTGGGTGGATTGGGGACACTGGGACATTGGGGACACTGGGGACAATCGGGCAGGAGAGACTCAAAGTGACACTGGGGGACACTGGGGACATTTGGGGGACAGTGGGGACACTGGGGACAATACGGGGTTTGGGGACATTTGGGGATACTGGGGACCCTGGGGACATTGGGGACAATCAGGAGGCAGGAGAGGCTCAAGGTGACACTGGGGGACACTGGGGACATTTGGGGTCACTGGGGACATTGGGGACAATCAGGTTATTGGGGACATTGGGGGACACTGGAGACACTGGGGATATTGGGGACGTTGGGGACATTGGGGACAATCAGGGGATTGGGGACATTGGAGCCGTCGGGGCAGGAGAGGCTCAAGGTGACACTGGGGGGACATTGGGGACATTGGGGACTTTTGGTGACATTGGGGACACTGGGGACATTGGAGACACTGGGGACACTGGGGACATTGGAGACACTGGGGATTTTGGGGGCACTGGGACATTGGGAACATTGGGGACATTGAGGACATTGGGCACACTGGGGACACTGGGGACAATCAGGGGGCAGGAGAGGCTCAAGGTGACACTGGGGGACACCGGGGACATTTGGGGTCACTGGGGACACTGGGGACAATCAGGTTATTGGGGACATTGGGGGACACTGGGAATTGGGGATACTGGGGACATTGGGGACACTGGGGACACTGGGTACACTGAGGGAATGGGGACATTGAGGACATTGGGGACACTGGAGACACGGGATATTGGGGATACTGGGGACATTGGGGACACTGGGGACACTGGGTACACTGAGGGGAATGGGGACATTGAGCACATTGGGGACACTGGAGACAGTGGGGACACTGGGGACACTGGGGAATGGGGACATTGAGGACATTGGGGACACTGGAGACACGGGATATTGGGGACACTGGGGACATTGGGGACATTTGAGGAGCCTGGGGACATTGGGGACAATCAGGGGGCAGGAGAGGCTCAAAGTGACACTGGGGGACACTGGGGACATTTGGGGACAGTGGGGACACTGGGTGGATTGGGGACATTGAGGACATTGGGGACACTGGGGACATTGGGGACACTGGGGACAATACGGGATTGGGGACATTTGGGGATACTGGGGACCCTGGGGACAATGGGGACAATCAGGGGGCAGGAGAGGCTCAAGGTGACACTGGGGGACACTGGGGACATTTGGGGGGACATTGGGGACACTGAGGACATTGGGGACATTGGGGACATTGGGGAAAATCAGGGGCAGGAGAGGCTCAAGGTGACACTGGGGACACTGGGGACATTTGGGGGACATTGGGGACAATCAGGGATTGGGGACATTGGAGACACTGGGGACACTGGAGACATTGGGGACATTGGGGACATTGGGGACACTGGGGACATTGGGGACACTGGGGGACATCAGGGGCAGGAGAGGCTCAAGGTGACAGTGGGGGACATTGGGGACACTGAGGACATTGGGGACACTGAGGACATTGGGGACAATCGAGATTGGAGACATTTGGGGGATTGGGGAGACAGTTGGGGACATCAGGGGGCAGGAGAAGCTCAAGGTGACACTGGGGGACATTGGGGACTTTTGGTGGCACTGGGGACACGGGACATTGGGGATTTTGGGGGCACTGGGGACATTGGGAACACTGGGGACATTGGGGACATTGGGGGACATTGGGGACATTGGGGACACTGGGGACATTGGGGACACTGGGGACACTGGGGACAATCAGGGGGCAGGAGAGGCTCAAGGTGACACTGGGGGACACTGGGGACATTTTGGGACACTGGGGACATTGAGGACATTGGGGGACATTGGGGGACAATCAGGGGGCAGGAGAGGCTCAAGGTGACTCTGGGGGACACTGGGGACATTTTGGGACACTGGGGACATTGGGGACATTGGGGACACTGGGGATTTTGGGGGCACTGGGGACATTGGGGACACTGGGGACATCTGGGGGGACATTGGGGACAATTGGGAGGACATTGGGGACACTGGGGACATTTGGGGGAACACTGGGGGAATGGGGACATTGAGGACATTGGGGACACTGGAGACCACGGGACATTGGGGACACTGGAGACATTGGGGACATTTGGGGACCCTGAGGACATTGGGGACAATCAGAGGGCAGGGAGAGGCTCAAGGTGACACTGGGGGACACTGGGGACATTTTGGGACAATGGGGACATTTTGGGACACTGGGGACATTTGGGGGCACTGGGGACATTGGGGACAATCAGGGATTGGGGACATTGGGGACACTGGGGACATTGGAGCCGTCAGGAGCAGGAGAGGCTCAAAGTGACACTGGGGGACATTGGGGACACTGGGGACATTTGGGGAACACTGGGGACAGGGGGACATTTGGGGGACAATGGGGACATTGGGGACACTGGGGATACTGGGGACATTAGGGACACTGGGGATACTGGGGACACTGGGAGGATTGAGGATGTTGGGGGACACTGGGGGATTGGGGCGGGCTCAGGACACCGGGAACTCCGTGGTCACTCAGGTGTCACTCAGGTGTCACTCAGTGTCACTCAGGTGTCCCCAGGTGTGACAGGTGTCCCCCGCAGAGGTGGCGCTGCGCTCACTGCCCGAGGGGTCACTCAGGTGTCACTCAGGTGTCACTCAGGTGTCCCCCAGGTGTGACAGGTGTCCCCCCCTGCAGGTGGCGCTGCGCTCACTGCCCGAGAGGTCACTCAGGTGTTCTCAGGTGTCCCCCAGGTGTGACAGGTGTCCCCTCCCACCGGTGGCACTGCGCTCGCTGCCCAAGGGGTCACTCAGGTGTCACTCAGGTGTCACTCAGGTGTGACAGGTGTCCCCCCCACAGGTGGCGCTGCGCTCGCTGCCCGAGGGGTCACTCAGGTGTCACTCAGGTGTCACTCAGGGTCACTCAGGTGTCCCAGGTGTCACAGGTGTCATTCAGGTGTCCCAGGTGTTACTCAGGTGTCACTCAGGTGTCCCCCAAGTGTGACAGGTGTCCCCCGCAGGTGGCGCTGCGCTCGCTGCCCGAGGAGGCCGTCAAGGAGGCTCTGGAGTACAAGGTGCTGCAGTCGCAGTTCTCGCTGCTCTACCACGAGAGCCTGCAGGTGAAGACGCAGCTGGACGAGGCGCGTAGGCGCTGCTGCTGGCCACCAAGAACAGCCACCTGCGCCACATCGAGCACATGGAGGTCAGGAAAGGGTCACCGGGGTCACACAGGGGTCACCTGGGGTCACTGAGAGGTCACCGAGGGGTTTTGGGGACATTAATGTTCCAAAGATTCAAATCCAAGAGGGCCGCCAAGAACAGTCACCTCGCCACATCGAGCACATGGAGGTCAGCACGGGGTCACCGGGGTCATACAGGGGTCACCCAGAGGTCACCGAGGATTTTGGGGACGTTTAGGGACATTAATGTCCCAAAGATTCAAATCCAAGATGGCCGCCAAGAACAGTCACCTGCGCCACATCGAGCACATGGAGGTCAGCATGGGGTCACCGGGGTCACACAGGGGTCACCGGGGTCACCCAGAGGTCACTGAGGGTTTTGGGGACATTTGGGATCATTAATATCAAAAGGATTCAAATCCAAGATGGCCACCAAGAACAGCCACCTGCGCCACATCGAGCACATGGAGGTCAGGAAAGGGTCACCGGGGGTCACACAGGGGTCACCTGGGGTCACTGAGAGGTCACCGAGGGGTTTTGGGGACATTAATGTTCCAAAGATTCAAATCCAAGAGGGCCGCTAAGAACAGTCACCTGCGCCACATCGAGCACATGGAGGTCAGGAAAGGGTCACCAGGGTCACACAGGGATCACTGAGAGGTCACCGAGGGATTTTGGGGACATTTGGGATCGTTAATATCAAAAGGATTCCAATCCAAGATGGCCGCTAAGAACAGTCACCTGCGCCACATCGAGCACATGGAGGTCAGGAGAGGGTCACCGGGGTCACACAGGAGTCACTGAGAGGTCACTGAGGGGTTTTGGGGATGTTGGGGATATGTAGTATCTCAATCCAAGATGGCCACCAAGAGCGGCCACCTGCGCCACATCGAGCACATGGAGGTCAGCACGGGGTCACACAGGGGTCACCTGGGGTCACTGAGAGGTCACCGAGGGATTTTGGGGACGTTCGGGGACATTAATGTCCCAAAGATTCAAATCCAAGATGGCCACCAAGAACAGCCACCTGCGCCACATCGAGCACATGGAGGTCAGGAAAGGGTCACCGGGGTCACACAGGGGTCACCGGGGTCACCCAGAGGTCACTGAGGGATTTTGGGGACATTTGGTGCCATCAATCCCATAATTCCTCATTCAAGATGGCTGCCGGTGCCATCAATCCCATAATTCCTCACCCAAGATGGCTGCCGGTGCCATCAGTCTCATAATTCCTCACCCAAGATGGCTGCCAGTGCCATCAATCCCACAATTCCTCATTCAAGATGGCTGCCAGCACCATAAATCCCATAATTCCTCATTCAAGATGGTGGCTGGTGCTATAAATCCCATGATTCCTCATTCAAGATGGCGGCCGGTGCCATCAATCCCATAATTCCTCATTCAAGATGGCGGCCAGTGCCATCAATCCCATACTTCCTCACCCAAGATGGCTGCCAGTGCCATCAATCCCACAATTCCTCATTCAAGATGGCGGCCGGCGCCATAAATCCCATGATTCCTCACCCAAGATGGCGGCCAGTGCCATCAATCCCACAATTCCTCATTCAAGATGTCTGCCAGCACCATAAATCCCATAATTCCTCATTCAAGATGGCGGCTGGTGCTATAAATCCCATGATTCCTCATTCAAGATGGCGGCCGGTGCCATCAATCCCATAATTCCTCATTCAAGATGGCGGCTGGTGCTATAAATCCCATGATTCCTCACCCAAGATGGCTGCCGGTGCCATCAATCCCATAATTCCTCACCCAAGATGGCTGCCGGTGCCATCAATCCCATGATTCCTCATTCAAGATGGCTGCCAGCGCCATCAATCCCATAATTCCTCACCCAAGATGGCGGCTGGTGCCATCAATCCCACAATTCCTCATTCAAGATGGCGGCCGGTGCTATAAATCCCATAATTCCTCATTCAAGATGGCGGCCGGCGCCATTTTGAGCACATTTTGTGGATGTTTGAGAATGTTAAAAATAATTTGAATTTCAAACAAATTCTGAAGAATTAAAAAATTAAAAAAGTCTGAGTAGGAAAAAACTTCCCAACAAATTAAAAAACCTAAAAAACTCCAAAAATAAATTCAAATAATGCTCAAAAAAATCCCAAAGAAAATGTTGAAGTAATTTGTGAAAAACTTTATAAGTCCTAAAAATTAAATTAAAAAATAAAAATAAAAAATAAATTTAAAACTAAATTTAAAATAAATTTTAAGATTACGAAAAAACGTGTAAAAATAGTGAAAAGTTCCCAGAAATCCTTGGAAAAACTTGAAATATTTTTGTTAAATTTCAGAAATAAATTTAGTGAAAATACTGAAAAAATTTAAATAAAACTTAAAAAATTTTGAAAAAAAATTTCCCCAAAATTCATTAAAAATTCCAGAATAATCAAAAAAACTCCCAAAAATCCCTAAAAAAGCCTGGATTTTTTTTTTTTATATCTTAGGAATTGTTTTAATAAAAATACTAAAAGTTTTTAAAAAAAACAGAAAAAAAAATTTCAAAAAAGAAAACCAGAAATTACAAAAAAATTTCAACAATTTTTTTAAAATTCCAAGAAAAATCGCCAACAAATTCGTAAAAAAACCCGAAATTTTATTTTTTCATAAATTGCATGAATAATTTGGAAAAAAACCAGAATTATTCTTCAAAATTATTAAAAATTAATTTTAAAAAGCTAAAAAAAACCTAAAATAATCCTTAAAAAATTGGGGAAAAAATTTGATTTTTTTTTTTAAATGGAAGAAAAAAACTCCGAAAGAATTTTTTAAAAATGAGAAAAAAAATTATTTTATTTTAATGGAAAAAAAACCAAAAAGAATATTTAAAAAATCAGAAAAAATTTATAGTTTTTTTTTAAATGGAAAAAAAACCCCAAAAGAATCTTTAAAAATTTTTTTACAAAAATGAATTTTTATTTTAAATGGAAAAAAATGCCAAAAGAATCTTTTAAAAATCAGAAAAAAAATCAATTTCTTTTTAAAAATTAAAAAAATCCAAAAGAGTCTTTAAAAAACTAGAAAAAAAATTGTTTTTATTTTAATGAAAAAAACCCCGAAAAGAATAATTTAAAAATCAGAAAAAAATTATTGGGTTTTTTTAATGGTAAAAAAATTCAAAAGAATCTTTAAAAAATTAGAAAAAATTTATAATTTTTTTTAAATGGAAAAAAAAACCAAAATAATCTTAAAAAAATCAGAAAGTTGTTTTTTTTTTAAGTGGAAAAAAAACCCCAAAAACCTTTAAAAATCAGAAAAATATTTTAATTTTTTCTCAATGGAAAAAAAAAAAACCTCAAAAGAATCTTTAAAAAATCAGAAAAAAAACTTTAAAAATTTTTTTTAAAAATAGAAAAAAAATCATAAAAAATTCTAAATAAACGCCAAAAAATCCCAAAAAAATCCCTTAAAATTCCCAAAATTTCCCAAAAATGCCCAAAATTTCCCAAAAATTCCCAAAATTTGCCAAAAATGTTTGTTTCAGAGCGACGAGCTGGGGGTGCAGAAGCGGCTGCGCGCACGAGGTGATCCAGCTGGAGGACACGCTGGCCCAGGTCTGCTTAAGGGAGTACGAGATGCTGCGCATCGAGTTCGAGCAGAACCTGGCGGCCAACGAGCAGGCAGGTGAGCTGGGCACAGCTGGGCACAGCTGGGAACACCTGGGCAGGTGAGCTGGGCACAGCTGGGCAGGTGAGAACACCTGGGCACACCTGGGCAGGTGAGCTGAGAACAGCTGGGCACAGCTGAGAATACCTGGGCACAGCTGGGCAGGTCAGGTGAGAACAGCTGGGTACACTGGGCAGGTGAGCTGTGCACAGCTGGAAACACCTGGGCAGGTGAGCTGGGCACAGCTGGGCAGGTGAGTTGGGCACAGCTGGACAGGTGAGAACACCTGGGCAGGTGAGCTGGGCACAGCTGGGAACACCTGGGAACACCTGGGCAGGTGAGGTGAGAACAGCTGGGCATAGCTGGGCAGGTGAGAACAGCGAGGCAGGTGAGGAGAGAACACTTGGGCACAGCTGGGCAGGTGAGCAGAGCACAGGCAGGTGAGCTGGGCACAGCTGAAACACCTGGGCACAGCTGGGCAGGTGAGAACAGCTGGAAACACCTGGGCACAGCTGGGCAGGTGAGCTTGGAACACCTGGGCACACCTGAGCACACCTGGGCAGGTGAGAAGAGGCAGGTGAGCTGGGCACAGCTGGGCAGGTGGGAACGGCTGGGAACACCTGGGCACAGCTGGGCAGGTGAGCTGTGCACAGCTGGGCAGGTGAGAACAGTGGGGCAGGTGAGGAGAGAACACCTGGGCACAGCTGGGCAGGTGAGAAGAAGCAGGTGAGCTGGGCACAGCTGGGCAGGTGAGAACAGCTGGGAACATCTGGGTACAGCTGGGCAGGTGAGGTGAGAACACCTGGGCACACCTGGGCAGGTGAGCTGTGCACACTTGGGAACACCTGGGCACACCGGGGCAGGTGAGAACACCTGGGCACAGCTGGGCAGGTGAGGTGAGAACAGCTGGGAACACCTGGGCACAGCTGGGAAGGTGAGCAGGGCACACCTGGGCAGGTGAGGTGAGAACAGCTGGGAACACCTGGGCACACTTGGGCAGGTGAGCTGGGCACAGCTGGGCAGGTGGGAACAGCTGGAAACACCTGGGCAGGTGAGAACAGCTGGGAACACCTGGGCAAACTGGGCAGGTGAGCTGGGCACAGCTGGGAACAGCTGGGCAGGTGAGAACACCTGGAAACACCTGGGCACAGCAGGGCAGGTGAGCTGGGCACAGCTGGGCAGGTGGGAACAGCTGGGAACACCTGGGCACACCTGGGCAGGTGAGAACAGCTAGAACACCTCGGCAAACTGGGCAGGTGAGTTGGGCACAGCTGGGAACAGCTGGGTACAGCTGGGCAGGTAAGGAGAGAACAGGCAGGTGAGCTGAGAACAGCTGGGAACACCTGGGAACACCTGGGCAGGTGAGAACAGCTGGGCAGGTGAGCAGGGCACAGCTGGGCAGGTGGGAGCACACCTGGGAACAGCTGGAAACACCTGGGCAAAATTGGGGAAGCCTGTATCTCACCTGTGTTACACCTGTGTCTCACCTGTATCTTACCTGTCTCTCACCTCTCTCACCCGTCTCTCACCTGTATCTCACCTGTCTCACCTGTCTCACCTGTACCGCACCTGTGTCTCACCCGTTTCCTGTCTCACCTGTCACCTGTCTCTTACCTGTATCTCACCTGTCTCACTTGTGTCTCACCTCTCACCTGTATCTCACCTGTGTCTCACCTGTATCTCACCTGTCTCACCTGTACTGCACCTGTGTCTCACCCGTTTCCTGTCTCACCTCTCACCTGTCTCTCACCTGTCTCTCATCTGTCTCTCACCTCTCACCTGTATCTCACCTCTCACCTGTGTCTCACCTGTCTCACCTGTCTCACCTGTCTCACCTGTGCCAGGCCCCATTAACCAGCGAGATGCAGCCACCTGATCAGTTCCTGCAGAACCACAACCACCAGCTCAAGGGGGGACGTGCAGCGCTACAAGCGCAAACTGCGCGAGGTGCAGGCCGAGATCGGCAAGGTGAGCTCACCTGGGCACACCTGGGGGCACCTGGGACACACCTGGGCACACCTGGGACACACCTGGGGGCACCTGGGCACACCTGGGACACAGCTGGGGGCACCTGGGACACACCTGAGACACATCAGGGTTCACCTGGGAACCTGGGCTCACCTGAAACACACCTGGGCACACCTGGGACACACCTGGGCACACCTGAGGCACACCTGGGCTCACCTGGGGATTACCTGGGCACACCTGGGCACACCTGGGGGCACCTGGGGGCACCTGGGACACACCTGGACACACTTGGGCACACCTGAGACACACCTGGGCACACCTGAGACACACCTGGACACACCTGAGGCACACCTGGGGGCACCTGGGACACACCTGGACACACTTGGGCACACCTGAGAAACACCTGGGCACACCTGAGACACACCTGGGCTCACCTGGGGATTACCTGGGCACAGCTGGGCTCACCTGGGGATTACCTGGACACACCTGGGCACACCTGAGGCACACCTGGGCTCACCTGGGGATTACCTGGGCACACCTGGGCACGCCTGGCCCCTTTACCAACAGGTCATGGCCCCTTTAAATTTGAGGATGAGCCTTGAAATGGTGGGGCCCACACAGGTGTGGCCCCTTTAAGATGCGGGAGTGGCCTCTTGAAAGGGGTGTGGCCTTTTCTAAAATGGGGTGTGGTCCCTTTAAGAGCATATGTAGGGCTCCAAGGGGCGTGGCCATTTATAAAAGGGGTGTGGTTAATTAAAAACAGTCGTGGGCCCTTTAAGAGTGGGTGTGGCTTACAGGGACATGATCTCTAAAAATGGGATGTGGTCCCTTTAACAGGTGCAGCTAAACTAAAAATTGAGTGTGGCCCCTTTAAGAGCATCAGGGTGTGGCTTAAAGGGGCATGGCCTTTAAAAAATGGGGTGTGGTTCCTTTAAGAGGTGTGGCTAAACTAAAAATTGGGTGTGATTCCTTTAAGAGCAACAGGATGTGGTCTCTAAAAATAAAACTTGGTCCCTTTAAGACTGGGGGTGTGGCTTAAGTGGGTGTGGCCTCAAAAATGAGGTGTGGTCCCTTTAAGACTAATTTTTGTCATTTAAAGGGACGTGGTCTCTAAAAATGGTGGTCCCTTTAAGAGGTGTGGCCAAACTAAAAATAGGGTGTGGTCCCTTTAAGAGCAACAGGGTGTGGCTTAAAAGGGGTGTGGTCTCTAAAAAGGGGGTGTGGCCAATCTAAAAATGGAACCTGTCCCTTTAAGAGGTGCAGCCAATCTTAAAATTGGGTTTGGCCCCTTTAAGAGTAACGAGGTGACGATTAAAGGGGCGTGGCCTTTTAAAGTGGGCCGTGGCCCCTTTAAGAGTGGGCGTGGCCACAAAAGGGGCGTGGCTCCTCAAATGGGGCGTGGCCCGTTTAAAAGTGGGCGTGGCCTCTTAAAGGGACACGCTTTAAGAATGGGTGTGATTGCTTAAATGGGCGTGGCTCCTTTAAGAAAAGGGTGCGGCCCCTTTAAATGGGCGTGTCTGTCTGACCACGCCCCTTTTTCTCTCTTCCAGCTCCGCCTCCAGGCCAGCGGCGCCCTCCCCACCCAGCCCCGCCCCTCCCCCGCCCCTCCCCTTCCTCCTCCTCCTCATCATCCTCAGGCCCCGCCCCTCCTCAAGCTCCGCCCTCCCCGGAGAAACCCCTCCCCACCCGCCCCGCCCCTCCCCCCCCGCCGAGGGACAAAGAGGGCGCGGCCACTTCCGGCCCCGCCCCTTCCCCTCCCCCCAAACCCGCCCTCCCCCTCCCCAGAAAGAAGAAGAGGAGGAGCCAACCCCAGGCCCGCCCCCACCCCAGCCCCGCCCCCAGCCCCGCCCCACCCCAAGGAGCCGCTGCCGGCCCCGCCCCGCCCGACCCCGCCCCCCCGGGGGCAGGGGAGAAGGCGGCCCAAGAGGCGGGGCCGAGGAAGGAAGAAGAAAAGACTTCGGAGGTGCTGAAGCAGCTGAGGCGGAGCTGAAGTGAGCGGGGGCGGGGCTATGCTAATGAGGGGTGGGGAGGATTTGAGAATTTTTGGGAATTTTTGGGGAATTTTTGGGAATTTTTTGGGGGGATTTTAGGGGAAATCTGAGGAGCATTTATGCAAATGAGATGGTAATTAAGGGTGGGAGAGGATTTTTGTGTAATTTTGGGGAAATTTTAGGGAAAATTTAGGGGGAATTTGGGAAAATTTGGGGGAATTTTGGGAAATTTGGGGAAAATTAAGGGAAACTTGGGGAAAATTTGGGGGAATTTAGGGGAAATTTGGGAGAAATTTTGGGTATTTTGGGAGAAATTGGGGAAAAAATTGGGTAATTTGGGCCAATTTTTGGAAATTTGGGGAAATTTTGGGAAAATTTGGGGATTTAGGGAATTTTTGGGAAATTTTGGGAGTATTTTGGGGGGGGATTTTTAGGGGGAGTCTGAGGATGTTATGCAAATGAGATGGTAATTAAGGGTGGGAATGGATTTTGTGTAATTTTGGGAAATTTTGGGAGAATTTGGGGAATTTTGGGAAAAATTTGGGGAGTTTTAGGGGAAATTTAGGGGAATTTTGGGAGAAATTTTGGGTATTTTGGAAGAAATTGGAGAAACAATCGGGTAATTTGGTGGAATTTTGGGAAATTTGGGAAATTTGGGGGGAATTTTGGGGATTTTGGGGAAATTTTGGGAAAAATTAAGGGAAATTTAGGGGGGAATTTGGGGGGATTTTGGGGAAATTTGGGGATTTGGGGAATTTTGGGAAATTTTGGGAGAGTTTTGGGGGGATTTTAGGGGGGGAAAACTGAGGGAGTTTATGCAAATGAGATGGTAATTAATGGTGGGAGGATTTTGTGGAATTTTGGGGAAATTTTGGGAAATTTGGGGAAATTTGAGGATTTTGGGAAAATTTGGGGAAATTTAGGGAAATTTGGGAGAAATTTTGGGTATTTTGGGAGAAATTGGAGAAATAATTGGGTAATTTGGGGAATTTTGGAAATTTGGGAATTTTGGAAAAAATTTGGGGTGAATTTGGGGGGAAATTTGGGGATTTTGAGGAAATTTGGGGAAAATTTAGGAAATTTGGGAAAATTTGGGAATTTTGGGAAATTTTGGGAGAATTTTGGGGGATTTTTAGGGGGGGAATCTGAGGGGCGTTTATGCAAATGAGATGGTAATTGGGGTGGGAGGGGATTTTTGGGAAATTTGGGGGATTTTGGGAAATTTAGGGAATTTTGGGAAAATTTGAGAATTTTGGGGAAAAATTGGGAATTTTGGGGAAATTTGGGAGAAATTTGGGTATTTTGGGAGAAATTGAGGAAAAAAATTGGGTAATTGGGAGGAATTTTGGGAAATTTGGGAAATTTGGGAAAATTTTGGGGATTTTGGGAAAAATTTGGGGTAATTTGGGAGAAATTTGGAGATTTTGAGGGATTTTGGGGGAAATTTGGGAGAATTTTGGGTGATTCTCATGGAATTTGGGGGGATTTAGGGTCATTTTTGTGGAATTGTGGGATAATTAGGGAGAATTTTGGGTGATTTTATGGAGATTCTGGGAAATTTTGAGGATTTTGGGAGAACTTTGGGTCATTGTAAGGGGATTTTGGGGGTAATTCAAGCAGGATTTATGCAAATGAGATGGTAATTAGGGCTGGGAGGGGATTTTGTGGAATTTTGGGAGAATTTTGGGAGAATTTTGACGAAATTTGGGGAAATTGGGGAGAATTTTGGGTGATTTTAGGGGGGATTTTGGGTCATTTTCACAGATTTTGGTGATATTTTTAGAAAGATTTTGGAGGAATTAAAGAGGAAAAACAAAAGGGACGTGGCCACCCTGAATATGCAAATAAGATGTTAATTAGTTGCTAATTAACCCCAGGAGAACCAGAAGGGGATGAAGTTTTTGGGGATGAATTTTGGGGGTTTTGGTCAATTTTTGTGGGAATTAAAAGGGAAAAATTCCGGGAAAAGTTTTTTTTTTAAAAGGGGCGTGGCTTGATATGCTAATTAGCTGTTAATTAGCTGCTAATTAACTTTGGAAATCTCAGGAGAACCAGAAGAAGTTGAAGATTTTGGGGGTGAATTTTGGGGGTTTATGGTCAATTTTTGTGGGAATTAAAAGGGAAAAAATTCGGGAGAAGCAAAAAAAAAAGGCGTGGCTTCAGATATGCAAATGAGATGCTAATTAGCTGTTAATTAACCCCAGGAAAGATGAGGAGAATCAGAAGGGGATTACGTTTTAGATGATGAATTTTGGGGTTTTTTGGTCAATTTTTGTGGTATTTAAAGCGGGAAAAAATTCAGGAAAATTTTTAAAAGGGCGTGGCTTCAGATATGCAAATGAGATGCTAATTAGCTGCTAATTAA
>JAKWBO010000513.1:0-40967 GCA_034336685.1 Luscinia luscinia
TACAACATAGTTATTCGTTGTGCAGATTTCTGTGCTAGATATCAGTGATGCAGAGAAGCCATTTCTAGGTGTAGTGCAAAGTGAGATCTGTGGTGTGCTGTGCACACTTTAAACAGCTTTAGGTGCACTGCAGTGCTCTTCGCTATGCATAGTGGAAAGAGTGTATGGTATGCTTTCAAGAAGCAGAGAATATTGCTATGGTAGAGAGGTTTTAGAAGAAAAGTGCACATGCCAGGCGTGTTTTGGCAGTAGCAGAACTTCCCAGCAGAGTGTTCTGTGAGAGGGGTAGACGGCACTTCACCTCCCTCAGCCTGAAATCGCTTCTTGCTACAAACCGCCATTAAGGAAACCACACTGCACTGAGGTGCTCTGCACAGAATACCGGTTGTCAGGGACTAGTGGTATGAAGCAGGATATGCCAGAACCAGCATAGCTACAACATAGTTATTCGTCGTGCAGATTTCTGTGCTAGATATCAGTGATGCAGAGAAGCCATTTCTAGGTGTAGTGCAAAGTGAGATCTGTGGTGTGCTGTGCACACTTTCGCTTACAGCTTTAGGTGCACTGCAGTGCTCTTCGCTATGCATAGTGGAAAGAGTGTATGGTATGCTTTCAAGAAGCAGAGAATATTGCTATGGTAGAGAGGTTTTAGAAGAAAAGTGCACATGCCAGGCGTGTTTTGGCAGTAGCAGAACTTCCCAGCAGAGTGTTCTGTGAGAGGGGTAGACGGCACTTCACCTCCCTCAGCCTGAAATCGCTTCTTGCTACAAACCGCCATTAAGGAAACCACACTGCACTGAGGTGCTCTGCACAGAACACCGGTTGTCAGGGACTAGTGGTATGAAGCAGGATATGCCAGAACCAGCTTAGCTACAACATAGTTATTCGTCGTGCAGATTTCTGTGCTAGATATCAGTGATGCAGAGAAGCCATTTCTAGGTGTAGTGCAAAGTGAGATCTGTGGTGTGCTGTGCACACTTTCAGCTTAGCTTTAGGTGCACTGCAGTGCTCTTCGCTATGCATAGTGGAAAGAGTGTATGGTATGCTTTCAAGAAGCAGAGAATATTGCTATGGTAGAGAGGTTTTAGAAGAAAAGTGCACATGCCAGGCGTGTTTTGGCAGTAGCAGAACTTCCCAGCAGAGTGTTCTGTGAGAGGGGTAGACGGCACTTCACCTCCCTCAGCCTGAAATCGCTTCTTGCTACAAACCGCCATTAAGGAAACCACACTGCACTGAGGTGCTCTGCACAGAACACCGGTTGTCAGGGACTAGTGGTATGAAGCAGGATATGCCAGAACCAGCTTAGCTACAACATAGTTATTCGTCGTGCAGATTTCTGTGCTAGATATCAGTGATGCAGAGAAGCCATTTCTAGGTGTAGTGCAAAGTGAGATCTGTGGTGTGCTGTGCACACTTTACGCTTAGCTTTAGGTGCACTGCAGTGCTCTTCGCTATGCATAGTGGAAAGAGTGTATGGTATGCTTTCAAGAAGCAGAGAATATTGCTATGGTAGAGAGGTTTTAGAAGAAAAGTGCACATGCCAGGCGTGTTTTGGCAGTAGCAGAACTTCCCAGCAGAGTGTTCTGTGAGAGGGGTAGACGGCACTTCACCTCCCTCAGCCTGAAATCGCTTCTTGCTACAAACCGCCATTAAGGAAACCACACTGCACTGAGGTGCTCTGCACAGAACACCGGTTGTCAGGGACTAGTGGTATGAAGCAGGATATGCCAGAACCAGCTTAGCTACAACATAGTTATTCGTCGTGCAGATTTCTGTGCTAGATATCAGTGATGCAGAGAAGCCATTTCTAGGTGTAGTGCAAAGTGAGATCTGTGGTGTGCTGTGCACACTTTCGCTTTAGCTTTAGGTGCACTGCAGTGCTCTTCGCTATGCATAGTGGAAAGAGTGTATGGTATGCTTTCAAGAAGCAGAGAATATTGCTATGGTAGAGAGGTTTTAGAAGAAAAGTGCACATGCCAGGCGTGTTTTGGCAGTAGCAGAACTTCCCAGCAGAGTGTTCTGTGAGAGGGGTAGACGGCACTTCACCTCCCTCAGCCTGAAATCGCTTCTTGCTACAAACCGCCATTAAGGAAACCACACTGCACTGAGGTGCTCTGCACAGAATACCGGTTGTCAGGGACTAGTGGTATGAAGCAGGATATGCCAGAACCAGCTTAGCTACAACATAGTTATTCGTCGTGCAGATTTCTGTGCTAGATATCAGTGATGCAGAGAAGCCATTTCTAGGTGTAGTGCAAAGTGAGATCTGTGGTGTGCTGTGCACACTTTAAGCTTTAGCTTTAGGTGCACTGCAGTGCTCTTCGCTATGCATAGTGGAAAGAGTGTATGGTATGCTTTCAAGAAGCAGAGAATATTGCTATGGTAGAGAGGTTTTAGAAGAAAAGTGCACATGCCAGGCGTGTTTTGGCAGTAGCAGAACTTCCCAGCAGAGTGTTCTGTGAGAGGGGTAGACGGCACTTCACCTCCCTCAGCCTGAAATCGCTTCTTGCTACAAACCGCCATTAAGGAAACCACACTGCACTGAGGTGCTCTGCACAGAATACCGGTTGTCAGGGACTAGTGGTATGAAGCAGGATATGCCAGAACCAGCTTAGCTACAACATAGTTATTCGTCGTGCAGATTTCTGTGCTAGATATCAGTGATGCAGAGAAGCCATTTCTAGGTGTAGTGCAAAGTGAGATCTGTGGTGTGCTGTGCACACTTTACGCTTTAGCTTTAGGTGCACTGCAGTGCTCTTCGCTATGCATAGTGGAAAGAGTGTATGGTATGCTTTCAAGAAGCAGAGAATATTGCTATGGTAGAGAGGTTTTAGAAGAAAAGTGCACATGCCAGGCGTGTTTTGGCAGTAGCAGAACTTCCCAGCAGAGTGTTCTGTGAGAGGGGTAGACGGCACTTCACCTCCCTCAGCCTGAAATCGCTTCTTGCTACAAACCGCCATTAAGGAAACCACACTGCACTGAGGTGCTCTGCACAGAATACCGGTTGTCAGGGACTAGTGGTATGAAGCAGGATATGCCAGAACCAGCTTAGCTACAACATAGTTATTCGTCGTGCAGATTTCTGTGCTAGATATCAGTGATGCAGAGAAGCCATTTCTAGGTGTAGTGCAAAGTGAGATCTGTGGTGTGCTGTGCACACTTTCAGCTTTAGCTTTAGGTGCACTGCAGTGCTCTTCGCTATGCATAGTGGAAAGAGTGTATGGTATGCTTTCAAGAAGCAGAGAATATTGCTATGGTAGAGAGGTTTTAGAAGAAAAGTGCACATGCCAGGCGTGTTTTGGCAGTAGCAGAACTTCCCAGCAGAGTGTTCTGTGAGAGGGGTAGACGGCACTTCACCTCCCTCAGCCTGAAATCGCTTCTTGCTACAAACCGCCATTAAGGAAACCACACTGCACTGAGGTGCTCTGCACAGAATACCGGTTGTCAGGGACTAGTGGTATGAAGCAGGATATGCCAGAACCAGCTTAGCTACAACATAGTTATTCGTCGTGCAGATTTCTGTGCTAGATATCAGTGATGCAGAGAAGCCATTTCTAGGTGTAGTGCAAAGTGAGATCTGTGGTGTGCTGTGCACACTTTCAGCTTTAGCTTTAGGTGCACTGCAGTGCTCTTCGCTATGCATAGTGGAAAGAGTGTATGGTATGCTTTCAAGAAGCAGAGAATATTGCTATGGTAGAGAGGTTTTAGAAGAAAAGTGCACATGCCAGGCGTGTTTTGGCAGTAGCAGAACTTCCCAGCAGAGTGTTCTGTGAGAGGGGTAGACGGCACTTCACCTCCCTCAGCCTGAAATCGCTTCTTGCTACAAACCGCCATTAAGGAAACCACACTGCACTGAGGTGCTCTGCACAGAATACCGGTTGTCAGGGACTAGTGGTATGAAGCAGGATATGCCAGAACCAGCTTAGCTACAACATAGTTATTCGTCGTGCAGATTTCTGTGCTAGATATCAGTGATGCAGAGAAGCCATTTCTAGGTGTAGTGCAAAGTGAGATCTGTGGTGTGCTGTGCACACTTTCGCTTTAGCTTTAGGTGCACTGCAGTGCTCTTCGCTATGCATAGTGGAAAGAGTGTATGGTATGCTTTCAAGAAGCAGAGAATATTGCTATGGTAGAGAGGTTTTAGAAGAAAAGTGCACATGCCAGGCGTGTTTTGGCAGTAGCAGAACTTCCCAGCAGAGTGTTCTGTGAGAGGGGTAGACGGCACTTCACCTCCCTCAGCCTGAAATCGCTTCTTGCTACAAACCGCCATTAAGGAAACCACACTGCACTGAGGTGCTCTGCACAGAATACCGGTTGTCAGGGACTAGTGGTATGAAGCAGGATATGCCAGAACCAGCTTAGCTACAACATAGTTATTCGTCGTGCAGATTTCTGTGCTAGATATCAGTGATGCAGAGAAGCCATTTCTAGGTGTAGTGCAAAGTGAGATCTGTGGTGTGCTGTGCACACTTTCGCTTTAGCTTTAGGTGCACTGCAGTGCTCTTCGCTATGCATAGTGGAAAGAGTGTATGGTATGCTTTCAAGAAGCAGAGAATATTGCTATGGTAGAGAGGTTTTAGAAGAAAAGTGCACATGCCAGGCGTGTTTTGGCAGTAGCAGAACTTCCCAGCAGAGTGTTCTGTGAGAGGGGTAGACGGCACTTCACCTCCCTCAGCCTGAAATCGCTTCTTGCTACAAACCGCCATTAAGGAAACCACACTGCACTGAGGTGCTCTGCACAGAACACCGGTTGTCAGGGACTAGTGGTATGAAGCAGGATATGCCAGAACCAGCTAGCTACAACATAGTTATTCGTCGTGCAGATTTCTGTGCTAGATATCAGTGATGCAGAGAAGCCATTTCTAGGTGTAGTGCAAAGTGAGATCTGTGGTGTGCTGTGCACACTTTCGCTTTAGCTTTAGGTGCACTGCAGTGCTCTTCGCTATGCATAGTGGAAAGAGTGTATGGTATGCTTTCAAGAAGCAGAGAATATTGCTATGGTAGAGAGGTTTTAGAAGAAAAGTGCACATGCCAGGCGTGTTTTGGCAGTAGCAGAACTTCCCAGCAGAGTGTTCTGTGAGAGGGGTAGACGGCACTTCACCTCCCTCAGCCTGAAATCGCTTCTTGCTACAAACCGCCATTAAGGAAACCACACTGCACTGAGGTGCTCTGCACAGAACACCGGTTGTCAGGGACTAGTGGTATGAAGCAGGATATGCCAGAACCAGCTTAGCTACAACATAGTTATTCGTCGTGCAGATTTCTGTGCTAGATATCAGTGATGCAGAGAAGCCATTTCTAGGTGTAGTGCAAAGTGAGATCTGTGGTGTGCTGTGCACACTTTCGCTTTAGCTTTAGGTGCACTGCAGTGCTCTTCGCTATGCATAGTGGAAAGAGTGTATGGTATGCTTTCAAGAAGCAGAGAATATTGCTATGGTAGAGAGGTTTTAGAAGAAAAGTGCACATGCCAGGCGTGTTTTGGCAGTAGCAGAACTTCCCAGCAGAGTGTTCTGTGAGAGGGTAGACGGCACTTCACCTCCCTCAGCCTGAAATCGCTTCTTGCTACAAACCGCCATTAAGGAAACCACACTGCACTGAGGTGCTCTGCACAGAATACCGGTTGTCAGGGACTAGTGGTATGAAGCAGGATATGCCAGAACCAGCTTAGCTACAACATAGTTATTCGTCGTGCAGATTTCTGTGCTAGATATCAGTGATGCAGAGAAGCCATTTCTAGGTGTAGTGCAAAGTGAGATCTGTGGTGTGCTGTGCACACTTTCGCTTTAGCTTTAGGTGCACTGCAGTGCTCTTCGCTATGCATAGTGGAAAGAGTGTATGGTATGCTTTCAAGAAGCAGAGAATATTGCTATGGTAGAGAGGTTTTAGAAGAAAAGTGCACATGCCAGGCGTGTTTTGGCAGTAGCAGAACTTCCCAGCAGAGTGTTCTGTGAGAGGGTAGACGGCACTTCACCTCCCTCAGCCTGAAATCGCTTCTTGCTACAAACCGCCATTAAGGAAACCACACTGCACTGAGGTGCTCTGCACAGAACACCGGTTGTCAGGGACTAGTGGTATGAAGCAGGATATGCCAGAACCAGCTTAGCTACAACATAGTTATTCGTCGTGCAGATTTCTGTGCTAGATATCAGTGATGCAGAGAAGCCATTTCTAGGTGTAGTGCAAAGTGAGATCTGTGGTGTGCTGTGCACACTTTCGCTTTAGCTTTAGGTGCACTGCAGTGCTCTTCGCTATGCATAGTGGAAAGAGTGTATGGTATGCTTTCAAGAAGCAGAGAATATTGCTATGGTAGAGAGGTTTTAGAAGAAAAGTGCACATGCCAGGCGTGTTTTGGCAGTAGCAGAACTTCCCAGCAGAGTGTTCTGTGAGAGGGGTGAGACGGCACTTCACCTCCCTCAGCCTGAAATCGCTTCTTGCTACAAACCGCCATTAAGGAAACCACACTGCACTGAGGTGCTCTGCACAGAATACCGGTTGTCAGGGACTAGTGGTATGAAGCAGGATATGCCAGAACCAGCTTAGCTACAACATAGTTATTCGTCGTGCAGATTTCTGTGCTAGATATCAGTGATGCAGAGAAGCCATTTCTAGGTGTAGTGCAAAGTGAGATCTGTGGTGTGCTGTGCACACTTTCGCTTTAGCTTTAGGTGCACTGCAGTGCTCTTCGCTATGCATAGTGGAAAGAGTGTATGGTATGCTTTCAAGAAGCAGAGAATATTGCTATGGTAGAGAGGTTTTAGAAGAAAAGTGCACATGCCAGGCGTGTTTTGGCAGTAGCAGAACTTCCCAGCAGAGTGTTCTGTGAGAGGGGTAGACGGCACTTCACCTCCCTCAGCCTGAAATCGCTTCTTGCTACAAACCGCCATTAAGGAAACCACACTGCACTGAGGTGCTCTGCACAGAACACCGGTTGTCAGGGACTAGTGGTATGAAGCAGGATATGCCAGAACCAGCTTAGCTACAACATAGTTATTCGATCGTGCAGATTTCTGTGCTAGATATCAGTGATGCAGAGAAGCCATTTCTAGGTGTAGTGCAAAGTGAGATCTGTGGTGTGCTGTGCACACTTTCAGCTTAGCTTTAGGTGCACTGCAGTGCTCTTCGCTATGCATAGTGGAAAGAGTGTATGGTATGCTTTCAAGAAGCAGAGAATATTGCTATGGTAGAGAGGTTTTAGAAGAAAAGTGCACATGCCAGGCGTGTTTTGGCAGTAGCAGAACTTCCCAGCAGAGTGTTCTGTGAGAGGGGTGAGACGGCACTTCACCTCCCTCAGCCTGAAATCGCTTCTTGCTACAAACCGCCATTAAGGAAACCACACTGCACTGAGGTGCTCTGCACAGAACACCGGTTGTCAGGGACTAGTGGTATGAAGCAGGATATGCCAGAACCAGCTTAGCTACAACATAGTTATTCGTCGTGCAGATTTCTGTGCTAGATATCAGTGATGCAGAGAAGCCATTTCTAGGTGTAGTGCAAAGTGAGATCTGTGGTGTGCTGTGCACACTTTAGCTTCAGCTTTAGGTGCACTGCAGTGCTCTTCGCTATGCATAGTGGAAAGAGTGTATGGTATGCTTTCAAGAAGCAGAGAATATTGCTATGGTAGAGAGGTTTTAGAAGAAAAGTGCACATGCCAGGCGTGTTTTGGCAGTAGCAGAACTTCCCAGCAGAGTGTTCTGTGAGAGGGGTAGACGGCACTTCACCTCCCTCAGCCTGAAATCGCTTCTTGCTACAAACCGCCATTAAGGAAACCACACTGCACTGAGGTGCTCTGCACAGAATACCGGTTGTCAGGGACTAGTGGTATGAAGCAGGATATGCCAGAACCAGCTTAGCTACAACATAGTTATTCGTCGTGCAGATTTCTGTGCTAGATATCAGTGATGCAGAGAAGCCATTTCTAGGTGTAGTGCAAAGTGAGATCTGTGGTGTGCTGTGCACACTTTACGCTTTAACTTTAGGTGCACTGCAGTGCTCTTCGCTATGCATAGTGGAAAGAGTGTATGGTATGCTTTCAAGAAGCAGAGAATATTGCTATGGTAGAGAGGTTTTAGAAGAAAAGTGCACATGCCAGGCGTGTTTTGGCAGTAGCAGAACTTCCCAGCAGAGTGTTCTGTGAGAGGGGTAGACGGCACTTCACCTCCCTCAGCCTGAAATCGCTTCTTGCTACAAACCGCCATAAAGGAAACCACACTGCACTGAGGTGCTCTGCACAGAACACCGGTTGTCAGGGACTAGTGGTATGAAGCAGGATATGCCAGAACCAGCTTAGCTACAACATAGTTATTCGTCGTGCAGATTTCTGTGCTAGATATCAGTGATGCAGAGAAGCCATTTCTAGGTGTAGTGCAAAGTGAGATCTGTGGTGTGCTGTGCACACTTTAAACACAGCTTTAGGTGCACTGCAGTGCTCTTCGCTATGCATAGTGGAAAGAGTGTATGGTATGCTTTCAAGAAGCAGAGAATATTGCTATGGTAGAGAGGTTTTAGAAGAAAAGTGCACATGCCAGGCGTGTTTTGGCAGTAGCAGAACTTCCCAGCAGAGTGTTCTGTGAGAGGGGTAGACGGCACTTCACCTCCCTCAGCCTGAAATCGCTTCTTGCTACAAACCGCCATTAAGGAAACCACACTGCACTGAGGTGCTCTGCACAGAACACCGGTTGTCAGGGACTAGTGGTATGAAGCAGGATATGCCAGAACCAGCTTAGCTACAACATAGTTATTCGTCGTGCAGATTTCTGTGCTAGATATCAGTGATGCAGAGAAGCCATTTCTAGGTGTAGTGCAAAGTGAGATCTGTGGTGTGCTGTGCACACTTTCGCTTCAGCTTTAGGTGCACTGCAGTGCTCTTCGCTATGCATAGTGGAAAGAGTGTATGGTATGCTTTCAAGAAGCAGAGAATATTGCTATGGTAGAGAGGTTTTAGAAGAAAAGTGCACATGCCAGGCGTGTTTTGGCAGTAGCAGAACTTCCCAGCAGAGTGTTCTGTGAGAGGGGTAGACGGCACTTCACCTCCCTCAGCCTGAAATCGCTTCTTGCTACAAACCGCCATTAAGGAAACCACACTGCACTGAGGTGCTCTGCACAGAATACCGGTTGTCAGGGACTAGTGGTATGAAGCAGGATATGCCAGAACCAGCTTAGCTACAACATAGTTATTCGTCGTGCAGATTTCTGTGCTAGATATCAGTGATGCAGAGAAGCCATTTCTAGGTGTAGTGCAAAGTGAGATCTGTGGTGTGCTGTGCACACTTTCGCTTTAGCTTTAGGTGCACTGCAGTGCTCTTCGCTATGCATAGTGGAAAGAGTGTATGGTATGCTTTCAAGAAGCAGAGAATATTGCTATGGTAGAGAGGTTTTAGAAGAAAAGTGCACATGCCAGGCGTGTTTTGGCAGTAGCAGAACTTCCCAGCAGAGTGTTCTGTGAGAGGGGTAGACGGCACTTCACCTCCCTCAGCCTGAAATCGCTTCTTGCTACAAACCGCCATTAAGGAAACCACACTGCACTGAGGTGCTCTGCACAGAATACCGGTTGTCAGGGACTAGTGGTATGAAGCAGGATATGCCAGAACCAGCAGCTACAACATAGTTATTCGTCGTGCAGATTTCTGTGCTAGATATCAGTGATGCAGAGAAGCCATTTCTAGGTGTAGTGCAAAGTGAGATCTGTGGTGTGCTGTGCACACTTTCGCTTTAGCTTTAGGTGCACTGCAGTGCTCTTCGCTATGCATAGTGGAAAGAGTGTATGGTATGCTTTCAAGAAGCAGAGAATATTGCTATGGTAGAGAGGTTTTAGAAGAAAAGTGCACATGCCAGGCGTGTTTTGGCAGTAGCAGAACTTCCCAGCAGAGTGTTCTGTGAGAGGGGTAGACGGCACTTCACCTCCCTCAGCCTGAAATCGCTTCTTGCTACAAACCGCCATTAAGGAAACCACACTGCACTGAGGTGCTCTGCACAGAATACCGGTTGTCAGGGACTAGTGGTATGAAGCAGGATATGCCAGAACCAGCTTAGCTACAACATAGTTATTCGTCGTGCAGATTTCTGTGCTAGATATCAGTGATGCAGAGAAGCCATTTCTAGGTGTAGTGCAAAGTGAGATCTGTGGTGTGCTGTGCACACTTTACGCTTAGCTTTAGGTGCACTGCAGTGCTCTTCGCTATGCATAGTGGAAAGAGTGTATGGTATGCTTTCAAGAAGCAGAGAATATTGCTATGGTAGAGAGGTTTTAGAAGAAAAGTGCACATGCCAGGCGTGTTTTGGCAGTAGCAGAACTTCCCAGCAGAGTGTTCTGTGAGAGGGGTGAGACGGCACTTCACCTCCCTCAGCCTGAAATCGCTTCTTGCTACAAACCGCCATTAAGGAAACCACACTGCACTGAGGTGCTCTGCACAGAACACCGGTTGTCAGGGACTAGTGGTATGAAGCAGGATATGCCAGAACCAGCTTAGCTACAACATAGTTATTCGTCGTGCAGATTTCTGTGCTAGATATCAGTGATGCAGAGAAGCCATTTCTAGGTGTAGTGCAAAGTGAGATCTGTGGTGTGCTGTGCACACTTTCGCTTAGCTTTAGGTGCACTGCAGTGCTCTTCGCTATGCATAGTGGAAAGAGTGTATGGTATGCTTTCAAGAAGCAGAGAATATTGCTATGGTAGAGAGGTTTTAGAAGAAAAGTGCACATGCCAGGCGTGTTTTGGCAGTAGCAGAACTTCCCAGCAGAGTGTTCTGTGAGAGGGGTAGACGGCACTTCACCTCCCTCAGCCTGAAATCGCTTCTTGCTACAAACCGCCATTAAGGAAACCACACTGCACTGAGGTGCTCTGCACAGAACACCGGTTGTCAGGGACTAGTGGTATGAAGCAGGATATGCCAGAACCAGCTTAGCTACAACATAGTTATTCGTCGTGCAGATTTCTGTGCTAGATATCAGTGATGCAGAGAAGCCATTTCTAGGTGTAGTGCAAAGTGAGATCTGTGGTGTGCTGTGCACACTTTAAGCTTTAGCTTTAGGTGCACTGCAGTGCTCTTCGCTATGCATAGTGGAAAGAGTGTATGGTATGCTTTCAAGAAGCAGAGAATATTGCTATGGTAGAGAGGTTTTAGAAGAAAAGTGCACATGCCAGGCGTGTTTTGGCAGTAGCAGAACTTCCCAGCAGAGTGTTCTGTGAGAGGGGTAGACGGCACTTCACCTCCCTCAGCCTGAAATCGCTTCTTGCTACAAACCGCCATTAAGGAAACCACACTGCACTGAGGTGCTCTGCACAGAACACCGGTTGTCAGGGACTAGTGGTATGAAGCAGGATATGCCAGAACCAGCTTAGCTACAACATAGTTATTCGTCGTGCAGATTTCTGTGCTAGATATCAGTGATGCAGAGAAGCCATTTCTAGGTGTAGTGCAAAGTGAGATCTGTGGTGTGCTGTGCACACTTTCGCTTTAGCTTTAGGTGCACTGCAGTGCTCTTCGCTATGCATAGTGGAAAGAGTGTATGGTATGCTTTCAAGAAGCAGAGAATATTGCTATGGTAGAGAGGTTTTAGAAGAAAAGTGCACATGCCAGGCGTGTTTTGGCAGTAGCAGAACTTCCCAGCAGAGTGTTCTGTGAGAGGGTGAGACGGCACTTCACCTCCCTCAGCCTGAAATCGCTTCTTGCTACAAACCGCCATTAAGGAAACCACACTGCACTGAGGTGCTCTGCACAGAACACCGGTTGTCAGGGACTAGTGGTATGAAGCAGGATATGCCAGAACCAGCTTAGCTACAACATAGTTATTCGTCGTGCAGATTTCTGTGCTAGATATCAGTGATGCAGAGAAGCCATTTCTAGGTGTAGTGCAAAGTGAGATCTGTGGTGTGCTGTGCACACTTTCGCTTTAGCTTTAGGTGCACTGCAGTGCTCTTAGCTATGCATAGTGGAAAGAGTGTATGGTATGCTTTCAAGAAGCAGAGAATATTGCTATGGTAGAGAGGTTTTAGAAGAAAAGTGCACATGCCAGGCGTGTTTTGGCAGTAGCAGAACTTCCCAGCAGAGTGTTCTGTGAGAGGGGTGAGACGGCACTTCACCTCCCTCAGCCTGAAATCGCTTCTTGCTACAAACCGCCATTAAGGAAACCACACTGCACTGAGGTGCTCTGCACAGAACACCGGTTGTCAGGGACTAGTGGTATGAAGCAGGATATGCCAGAACCAGCTTAGCTACAACATAGTTATTCGTCGTGCAGATTTCTGTGCTAGATATCAGTGATGCAGAGAAGCCATTTCTAGGTGTAGTGCAAAGTGAGATCTGTGGTGTGCTGTGCACACTTTCGCTTAACTTTAGGTGCACTGCAGTGCTCTTCGCTATGCATAGTGGAAAGAGTGTATGGTATGCTTTCAAGAAGCAGAGAATATTGCTATGGTAGAGAGGTTTTAGAAGAAAAGTGCACATGCCAGGCGTGTTTTGGCAGTAGCAGAACTTCCCAGCAGAGTGTTCTGTGAGAGGGGTAGACGGCACTTCACCTCCCTCAGCCTGAAATCGCTTCTTGCTACAAACCGCCATTAAGGAAACCACACTGCACTGAGGTGCTCTGCACAGAACACCGGTTGTCAGGGACTAGTGGTATGAAGCAGGATATGCCAGAACCAGCTTAGCTACAACATAGTTATTCGTCGTGCAGATTTCTGTGCTAGATATCAGTGATGCAGAGAAGCCATTTCTAGGTGTAGTGCAAAGTGAGATCTGTGGTGTGCTGTGCACACTTTCGCTTCAGCTTTAGGTGCACTGCAGTGCTCTTCGCTATGCATAGTGGAAAGAGTGTATGGTATGCTTTCAAGAAGCAGAGAATATTGCTATGGTAGAGAGGTTTTAGAAGAAAAGTGCACATGCCAGGCGTGTTTTGGCAGTAGCAGAACTTCCCAGCAGAGTGTTCTGTGAGAGGGGTAGACGGCACTTCACCTCCCTCAGCCTGAAATCGCTTCTTGCTACAAACCGCCATTAAGGAAACCACACTGCACTGAGGTGCTCTGCACAGAATACCGGTTGTCAGGGACTAGTGGTATGAAGCAGGATATGCCAGAACCAGCTTAGCTACAACATAGTTATTCGTCGTGCAGATTTCTGTGCTAGATATCAGTGATGCAGAGAAGCCATTTCTAGGTGTAGTGCAAAGTGAGATCTGTGGTGTGCTGTGCACACTTTCAGCTTTAGCTTTAGGTGCACTGCAGTGCTCTTCGCTATGCATAGTGGAAAGAGTGTATGGTATGCTTTCAAGAAGCAGAGAATATTGCTATGGTAGAGAGGTTTTAGAAGAAAAGTGCACATGCCAGGCGTGTTTTGGCAGTAGCAGAACTTCCCAGCAGAGTGTTCTGTGAGAGGGGTGAGACGGCACTTCACCTCCCTCAGCCTGAAATCGCTTCTTGCTACAAACCGCCATTAAGGAAACCACACTGCACTGAGGTGCTCTGCACAGAACACCGGTTGTCAGGGACTAGTGGTATGAAGCAGGATATGCCAGAACCAGCTTAGCTACAACATAGTTATTCGTCGTGCAGATTTCTGTGCTAGATATCAGTGATGCAGAGAAGCCATTTCTAGGTGTAGTGCAAAGTGAGATCTGTGGTGTGCTGTGCACACTTTCGCTTTAGCTTTAGGTGCACTGCAGTGCTCTTCGCTATGCATAGTGGAAAGAGTGTATGGTATGCTTTCAAGAAGCAGAGAATATTGCTATGGTAGAGAGGTTTTAGAAGAAAAGTGCACATGCCAGGCGTGTTTTGGCAGTAGCAGAACTTCCCAGCAGAGTGTTCTGTGAGAGGGGTAGACGGCACTTCACCTCCCTCAGCCTGAAATCGCTTCTTGCTACAAACCGCCATTAAGGAAACCACACTGCACTGAGGTGCTCTGCACAGAACACCGGTTGTCAGGGACTAGTGGTATGAAGCAGGATATGCCAGAACCAGCTTAGCTACAACATAGTTATTCGTCGTGCAGATTTCTGTGCTAGATATCAGTGATGCAGAGAAGCCATTTCTAGGTGTAGTGCAAAGTGAGATCTGTGGTGTGCTGTGCACACTTTCAGCTTTAGCTTTAGGTGCACTGCAGTGCTCTTCGCTATGCATAGTGGAAAGAGTGTATGGTATGCTTTCAAGAAGCAGAGAATATTGCTATGGTAGAGAGGTTTTAGAAGAAAAGTGCACATGCCAGGCGTGTTTTGGCAGTAGCAGAACTTCCCAGCAGAGTGTTCTGTGAGAGGGGTGAGACGGCACTTCACCTCCCTCAGCCTGAAATCGCTTCTTGCTACAAACCGCCATTAAGGAAACCACACTGCACTGAGGTGCTCTGCACAGAATACCGGTTGTCAGGGACTAGTGGTATGAAGCAGGATATGCCAGAACCAGCTTAGCTACAACATAGTTATTCGTCGTGCAGATTTCTGTGCTAGATATCAGTGATGCAGAGAAGCCATTTCTAGGTGTAGTGCAAAGTGAGATCTGTGGTGTGCTGTGCACACTTTCAGCTTTAGCTTTAGGTGCACTGCAGTGCTCTTCGCTATGCATAGTGGAAAGAGTGTATGGTATGCTTTCAAGAAGCAGAGAATATTGCTATGGTAGAGGGGTTTTAGAAGAAAAGTGCACATGCCAGGCGTGTTTTGGCAGTAGCAGAACTTCCCAGCAGAGTGTTCTGTGAGAGGGGTAGACGGCACTTCACCTCCCTCAGCCTGAAATCGCTTCTTGCTACAAACCGCCATTAAGGAAACCACACTGCACTGAGGTGCTCTGCACAGAACACCGGTTGTCAGGGACTAGTGGTATGAAGCAGGATATGCCAGAACCAGCTTAGCTACAACATAGTTATTCGTCGTGCAGATTTCTGTGCTAGATATCAGTGATGCAGAGAAGCCATTTCTAGGTGTAGTGCAAAGTGAGATCTGTGGTGTGCTGTGCACACTTTCGCTTTAGCTTTAGGTGCACTGCAGTGCTCTTCGCTATGCATAGTGGAAAGAGTGTATGGTATGCTTTCAAGAAGCAGAGAATATTGCTATGGTAGAGAGGTTTTAGAAGAAAAGTGCACATGCCAGGCGTGTTTTGGCAGTAGCAGAACTTCCCAGCAGAGTGTTCTGTGAGAGGGGTAGACGGCACTTCACCTCCCTCAGCCTGAAATCGCTTCTTGCTACAAACCGCCATTAAGGAAACCACACTGCACTGAGGTGCTCTGCACAGAATACCGGTTGTCAGGGACTAGTGGTATGAAGCAGGATATGCCAGAACCAGCTTAGCTACAACATAGTTATTCGTCGTGCAGATTTCTGTGCTAGATATCAGTGATGCAGAGAAGCCATTTCTAGGTGTAGTGCAAAGTGAGATCTGTGGTGTGCTGTGCACACTTTCAGCTTTAGCTTTAGGTGCACTGCAGTGCTCTTCGCTATGCATAGTGGAAAGAGTGTATGGTATGCTTTCAAGAAGCAGAGAATATTGCTATGGTAGAGAGGTTTTAGAAGAAAAGTGCACATGCCAGGCGTGTTTTGGCAGTAGCAGAACTTCCCAGCAGAGTGTTCTGTGAGAGGGGTAGACGGCACTTCACCTCCCTCAGCCTGAAATCGCTTCTTGCTACAAACCGCCATTAAGGAAACCACACTGCACTGAGGTGCTCTGCACAGAATACCGGTTGTCAGGGACTAGTGGTATGAAGCAGGATATGCCAGAACCAGCATAGCTACATCATAGTTATTCGTCGTGCAGATTTCTGTGCTAGATATCAGTGATGCAGAGAAGCCATTTCTAGGTGTAGTGCAAAGTGAGATCTGTGGTGTGCTGTGCACACTTTCGCTTTAGCTTTAGGTGCACTGCAGTGCTCTTCGCTATGCATAGTGGAAAGAGTGTATGGTATGCTTTCAAGAAGCAGAGAATATTGCTATGGTAGAGAGGTTTTAGAAGAAAAGTGCACATGCCAGGCGTGTTTTGGCAGTAGCAGAACTTCCCAGCAGAGTGTTCTGTGAGAGGGGTAGACGGCACTTCACCTCCCTCAGCCTGAAATCGCTTCTTGCTACAAACCGCCATTAAGGAAACCACACTGCACTGAGGTGCTCTGCACAGAATACCGGTTGTCAGGGACTAGTGGTATGAAGCAGGATATGCCAGAACCAGCTTAGCTACAACATAGTTATTCGTCGTGCAGATTTCTGTGCTAGATATCAGTGATGCAGAGAAGCCATTTCTAGGTGTAGTGCAAAGTGAGATCTGTGGTGTGCTGTGCACACTTTCGCTTTAGCTTTAGGTGCACTGCAGTGCTCTTCGCTATGCATAGTGGAAAGAGTGTATGGTATGCTTTCAAGAAGCAGAGAATATTGCTATGGTAGAGAGGTTTTAGAAGAAAAGTGCACATGCCAGGCGTGTTTTGGCAGTAGCAGAACTTCCCAGCAGAGTGTTCTGTGAGAGGGGTAGACGGCACTTCACCTCCCTCAGCCTGAAATCGCTTCTTGCTACAAACCGCCATTAAGGAAACCACACTGCACTGAGGTGCTCTGCACAGAATACCGGTTGTCAGGGACTAGTGGTATGAAGCAGGATATGCCAGAACCAGCTTAGCTACAACATAGTTATTCGTCGTGCAGATTTCTGTGCTAGATATCAGTGATGCAGAGAAGCCATTTCTAGGTGTAGTGCAAAGTGAGATCTGTGGTGTGCTGTGCACACTTTCAGCTTTAACTTTAGGTGCACTGCAGTGCTCTTCGCTATGCATAGTGGAAAGAGTGTATGGTATGCTTTCAAGAAGCAGAGAATATTGCTATGGTAGAGAGGTTTTAGAAGAAAAGTGCACATGCCAGGCGTGTTTGGCAGTAGCAGAACTTCCCAGCAGAGTGTTCTGTGAGAGGGGTAGACGGCACTTCACCTCCCTCAGCCTGAAATCGCTTCTTGCTACAAACCGCCATTAAGGAAACCACACTGCACTGAGGTGCTCTGCACAGAACACCGGTTGTCAGGGACTAGTGGTATGAAGCAGGATATGCCAGAACCAGCTTAGCTACAACATAGTTATTCGTCGTGCAGATTTCTGTGCTAGATATCAGTGATGCAGAGAAGCCATTTCTAGGTGTAGTGCAAAGTGAGATCTGTGGTGTGCTGTGCACACTTTCAGCTTCAGCTTTAGGTGCACTGCAGTGCTCTTCGCTATGCATAGTGGAAAGAGTGTATGGTATGCTTTCAAGAAGCAGAGAATATTGCTATGGTGAGAGGTTTTAGAAGAAAAGTGCACATGCCAGGCGTGTTTTGGCAGTAGCAGAACTTCCCAGCAGAGTGTTCTGTGAGAGGGGTAGACGGCACTTCACCTCCCTCAGCCTGAAATCGCTTCTTGCTACAAACCGCCATTAAGGAAACCACACTGCACTGAGGTGCTCTGCACAGAATACCGGTTGTCAGGGACTAGTGGTATGAAGCAGGATATGCCAGAACCAGCTTAGCTACAACATAGTTATTCGTCGTGCAGATTTCTGTGCTAGATATCAGTGATGCAGAGAAGCCATTTCTAGGTGTAGTGCAAAGTGAGATCTGTGGTGTGCTGTGCACACTTTCGCTTCAGCTTTAGGTGCACTGCAGTGCTCTTCGCTATGCATAGTGGAAAGAGTGTATGGTATGCTTTCAAGAAGCAGAGAATATTGCTATGGTAGAGAGGTTTTAGAAGAAAAGTGCACATGCCAGGCGTGTTTTGGCAGTAGCAGAACTTCCCAGCAGAGTGTTCTGTGAGAGGGGTAGACGGCACTTCACCTCCCTCAGCCTGAAATCGCTTCTTGCTACAAACCGCCATTAAGGAAACCACACTGCACTGAGTGCTCTGCACAGAATACCGGTTGTCAGGGACTAGTGGTATGAAGCAGGATATGCCAGAACCAGCTTAGCTACAACATAGTTATTCGTCGTGCAGATTTCTGTGCTAGATATCAGTGATGCAGAGAAGCCATTTCTAGGTGTAGTGCAAAGTGAGATCTGTGGTGTGCTGTGCACACTTTCGCTTTAGCTTTAGGTGCACTGCAGTGCTCTTCGCTATGCATAGTGGAAAGAGTGTATGGTATGCTTTCAAGAAGCAGAGAATATTGCTATGGTAGAGAGGTTTTAGAAGAAAAGTGCACATGCCAGGCGTGTTTTGGCAGTAGCAGAACTTCCCAGCAGAGTGTTCTGTGAGAGGGTGAGACGGCACTTCACCTCCCTCAGCCTGAAATCGCTTCTTGCTACAAACCGCCATTAAGGAAACCACACTGCACTGAGGTGCTCTGCACAGAATACCGGTTGTCAGGGACTAGTGGTATGAAGCAGGATATGCCAGAACCAGCTTAGCTACAACATAGTTATTCGTCGTGCAGATTTCTGTGCTAGATATCAGTGATGCAGAGAAGCCATTTCTAGGTGTAGTGCAAAGTGAGATCTGTGGTGTGCTGTGCACACTTTAGCTTCAGCTTTAGGTGCACTGCAGTGCTCTTCGCTATGCATAGTGGAAAGAGTGTATGGTATGCTTTCAAGAAGCAGAGAATATTGCTATGGTAGAGAGGTTTTAGAAGAAAAGTGCACATGCCAGGCGTGTTTTGGCAGTAGCAGAACTTCCCAGCAGAGTGTTCTGTGAGAGGGGTAGACGGCACTTCACCTCCCTCAGCCTGAAATCGCTTCTTGCTACAAACCGCCATTAAGGAAACCACACTGCACTGAGGTGCTCTGCACAGAACACCGGTTGTCAGGGACTAGTGGTATGAAGCAGGATATGCCAGAACCAGCTTAGCTACAACATAGTTATTCGTCGTGCAGATTTCTGTGCTAGATATCAGTGATGCAGAGAAGCCATTTCTAGGTGTAGTGCAAAGTGAGATCTGTGGTGTGCTGTGCACACTTTCGCTTTAGCTTTAGGTGCACTGCAGTGCTCTTCGCTATGCATAGTGGAAAGAGTGTATGGTATGCTTTCAAGAAGCAGAGAATATTGCTATGGTAGAGAGGTTTTAGAAGAAAAGTGCACATGCCAGGCGTGTTTTGGCAGTAGCAGAACTTCCCAGCAGAGTGTTCTGTGAGAGGGGTAGACGGCACTTCACCTCCCTCAGCCTGAAATCGCTTCTTGCTACAAACCGCCATTAAGGAAACCACACTGCACTGAGGTGCTCTGCACAGAATACCGGTTGTCAGGGACTAGTGGTATGAAGCAGGATATGCCAGAACCAGCTTAGCTACAACATAGTTATTCGTCGTGCAGATTTCTGTGCTAGATATCAGTGATGCAGAGAAGCCATTTCTAGGTGTAGTGCAAAGTGAGATCTGTGGTGTGCTGTGCACACTTTACGCTTTAGCTTTAGGTGCACTGCAGTGCTCTTCGCTATGCATAGTGGAAAGAGTGTATGGTATGCTTTCAAGAAGCAGAGAATATTGCTATGGTAGAGAGGTTTTAGAAGAAAAGTGCACATGCCAGGCGTGTTTTGGCAGTAGCAGAACTTCCCAGCAGAGTGTTCTGTGAGAGGGGTAGACGGCACTTCACCTCCCTCAGCCTGAAATCGCTTCTTGCTACAAACCGCCATTAAGGAAACCACACTGCACTGAGGTGCTCTGCACAGAACACCGGTTGTCAGGGACTAGTGGTATGAAGCAGGATATGCCAGAACCAGCTTAGCTACAACATAGTTATTCGTCGTGCAGATTTCTGTGCTAGATATCAGTGATGCAGAGAAGCCATTTCTAGGTGTAGTGCAAAGTGAGATCTGTGGTGTGCTGTGCACACTTTCGCTTTAGCTTTAGGTGCACTGCAGTGCTCTTCGCTATGCATAGTGGAAAGAGTGTATGGTATGCTTTCAAGAAGCAGAGAATATTGCTATGGTAGAGAGGTTTTAGAAGAAAAGTGCACATGCCAGGCGTGTTTTGGCAGTAGCAGAACTTCCCAGCAGAGTGTTCTGTGAGAGGGGTAGACGGCACTTCACCTCCCTCAGCCTGAAATCGCTTCTTGCTACAAACCGCCATTAAGGAAACCACACTGCACTGAGGTGCTCTGCACAGAACACCGGTTGTCAGGGACTAGTGGTATGAAGCAGGATATGCCAGAACCAGCTTAGCTACAACATAGTTATTCGTCGTGCAGATTTCTGTGCTAGATATCAGTGATGCAGAGAAGCCATTTCTAGGTGTAGTGCAAAGTGAGATCTGTGGTGTGCTGTGCACACTTTCGCTTTAGCTTTAGGTGCACTGCAGTGCTCTTCGCTATGCATAGTGGAAAGAGTGTATGGTATGCTTTCAAGAAGCAGAGAATATTGCTATGGTAGAGAGGTTTTAGAAGAAAAGTGCACATGCCAGGCGTGTTTTGGCAGTAGCAGAACTTCCCAGCAGAGTGTTCTGTGAGAGGGGTAGACGGCACTTCACCTCCCTCAGCCTGAAATCGCTTCTTGCTACAAACCGCCATTAAGGAAACCACACTGCACTGAGGTGCTCTGCACAGAACACCGGTTGTCAGGGACTAGTGGTATGAAGCAGGATATGCCAGAACCAGCTTAGCTACAACATAGTTATTCGTCGTGCAGATTTCTGTGCTAGATATCAGTGATGCAGAGAAGCCATTTCTAGGTGTAGTGCAAAGTGAGATCTGTGGTGTGCTGTGCACACTTTCGCTTTAGCTTTAGGTGCACTGCAGTGCTCTTCGCTATGCATAGTGGAAAGAGTGTATGGTATGCTTTCAAGAAGCAGAGAATATTGCTATGGTAGAGAGGTTTTAGAAGAAAAGTGCACATGCCAGGCGTGTTTTGGCAGTAGCAGAACTTCCCAGCAGAGTGTTCTGTGAGAGGGGTAGACGGCACTTCACCTCCCTCAGCCTGAAATCGCTTCTTGCTACAAACCGCCATTAAGGAAACCACACTGCACTGAGGTGCTCTGCACAGAACACCGGTTGTCAGGGACTAGTGGTATGAAGCAGGATATGCCAGAACCAGCTTAGCTACAACATAGTTATTCGTCGTGCAGATTTCTGTGCTAGATATCAGTGATGCAGAGAAGCCATTTCTAGGTGTAGTGCAAAGTGAGATCTGTGGTGTGCTGTGCACACTTTCGCTTCAGCTTTAGGTGCACTGCAGTGCTCTTCGCTATGCATAGTGGAAAGAGTGTATGGTATGCTTTCAAGAAGCAGAGAATATTGCTATGGTAGAGAGGTTTTAGAAGAAAAGTGCACATGCCAGGCGTGTTTTGGCAGTAGCAGAACTTCCCAGCAGAGTGTTCTGTGAGAGGGGTAGACGGCACTTCACCTCCCTCAGCCTGAAATCGCTTCTTGCTACAAACCGCCATTAAGGAAACCACACTGCACTGAGGTGCTCTGCACAGAACACCGGTTGTCAGGGACTAGTGGTATGAAGCAGGATATGCCAGAACCAGCTTAGCTACAACATAGTTATTCGTCGTGCAGATTTCTGTGCTAGATATCAGTGATGCAGAGAAGCCATTTCTAGGTGTAGTGCAAAGTGAGATCTGTGGTGTGCTGTGCACACTTTCGCTTTAGCTTTAGGTGCACTGCAGTGCTCTTCGCTATGCATAGTGGAAAGAGTGTATGGTATGCTTTCAAGAAGCAGAGAATATTGCTATGGTAGAGAGGTTTTAGAAGAAAAGTGCACATGCCAGGCGTGTTTTGGCAGTAGCAGAACTTCCCAGCAGAGTGTTCTGTGAGAGGGGTAGACGGCACTTCACCTCCCTCAGCCTGAAATCGCTTCTTGCTACAAACCGCCATTAAGGAAACCACACTGCACTGAGGTGCTCTGCACAGAACACCGGTTGTCAGGGACTAGTGGTATGAAGCAGGATATGCCAGAACCAGCTTAGCTACAACATAGTTATTCGTCGTGCAGATTTCTGTGCTGAATATCAGTGATGCAGAGAAGCCATTTCTAGGTGTAGTGCAAAGTGAGATCTGTGGTGTGCTGTGCACACTTTCGCTTTAGCTTTAGGTGCACTGCAGTGCTCTTCGCTATGCATAGTGGAAAGAGTGTATGGTATGCTTTCAAGAAGCAGAGAATATTGCTATGGTAGAGAGGTTTTAGAAGAAAAGTGCACATGCCAGGCGTGTTTTGGCAGTAGCAGAACTTCCCAGCAGAGTGTTCTGTGAGAGGGGTAGACGGCACTTCACCTCCCTCAGCCTGAAATCGCTTCTTGCTACAAACCGCCATTAAGGAAACCACACTGCACTGAGGTGCTCTGCACAGAACACCGGTTGTCAGGGACTAGTGGTATGAAGCAGGATATGCCAGAACCAGCTTAGCTACAACATAGTTATTCGTCGTGCAGATTTCTGTGCTAGATATCAGTGATGCAGAGAAGCCATTTCTAGGTGTAGTGCAAAGTGAGATCTGTGGTGTGCTGTGCACACTTTAAACACAGCTTTAGGTGCACTGCAGTGCTCTTCGCTATGCATAGTGGAAAGAGTGTATGGTATGCTTTCAAGAAGCAGAGAATATTGCTATGGTAGAGAGGTTTTAGAAGAAAAGTGCACATGCCAGGCGTGTTTTGGCAGTAGCAGAACTTCCCAGCAGAGTGTTCTGTGAGAGGGGTAGACGGCACTTCACCTCCCTCAGCCTGAAATCGCTTCTTGCTACAAACCGCCATTAAGGAAACCACACTGCACTGAGGTGCTCTGCACAGAACACCGGTTGTCAGGGACTAGTGGTATGAAGCAGGATATGCCAGAACCAGCTTAGCTACAACATAGTTATTCGTCGTGCAGATTTCTGTGCTAGATATCAGTGATGCAGAGAAGCCATTTCTAGGTGTAGTGCAAAGTGAGATCTGTGGTGTGCTGTGCACACTTTCGCACTAGCTTTAGGTGCACTGCAGTGCTCTTCGCTATGCATAGTGGAAAGAGTGTATGGTATGCTTTCAAGAAGCAGAGAATATTGCTATGGTAGAGAGGTTTTAGAAGAAAAGTGCACATGCCAGGCGTGTTTTGGCAGTAGCAGAACTTCCCAGCAGAGTGTTCTGTGAGAGGGGTAGACGGCACTTCACCTCCCTCAGCCTGAAATCGCTTCTTGCTACAAACCGCCATTAAGGAAACCACACTGCACTGAGGTGCTCTGCACAGAACACCGGTTGTCAGGGACTAGTGGTATGAAGCAGGATATGCCAGAACCAGCTTAGCTACAACATAGTTATTCGTCGTGCAGATTTCTGTGCTAGATATCAGTGATGCAGAGAAGCCATTTCTAGGTGTAGTGCAAAGTGAGATCTGTGGTGTGCTGTGCACACTTTACGCTTTAGCTTTAGGTGCACTGCAGTGCTCTTCGCTATGCATAGTGGAAAGAGTGTATGGTATGCTTTCAAGAAGCAGAGAATATTGCTATGGTAGAGAGGTTTTAGAAGAAAAGTGCACATGCCAGGCGTGTTTTGGCAGTAGCAGAACTTCCCAGCAGAGTGTTCTGTGAGAGGGGTGAGACGGCACTTCACCTCCCTCAGCCTGAAATCGCTTCTTGCTACAAACCGCCATTAAGGAAACCACACTGCACTGAGGTGCTCTGCACAGAACACCGGTTGTCAGGGACTAGTGGTATGAAGCAGGATATGCCAGAACCAGCTTAGCTACAACATAGTTATTCGTCGTGCAGATTTCTGTGCTAGATATCAGTGATGCAGAGAAGCCATTTCTAGGTGTAGTGCAAAGTGAGATCTGTGGTGTGCTGTGCACACTTTCGCTTCAGCTTTAGGTGCACTGCAGTGCTCTTCGCTATGCATAGTGGAAAGAGTGTATGGTATGCTTTCAAGAAGCAGAGAATATTGCTATGGTAGAGAGGTTTTAGAAGAAAAGTGCACATGCCAGGCGTGTTTTGGCAGTAGCAGAACTTCCCAGCAGAGTGTTCTGTGAGAGGGTGAGACGGCACTTCACCTCCCTCAGCCTGAAATCGCTTCTTGCTACAAACCGCCATTAAGGAAACCACACTGCACTGAGGTGCTCTGCACAGAATACCGGTTGTCAGGGACTAGTGGTATGAAGCAGGATATGCCAGAACCAGCTTAGCTACAACATAGTTATTCGTCGTGCAGATTTCTGTGCTAGATATCAGTGATGCAGAGAAGCCATTTCTAGGTGTAGTGCAAAGTGAGATCTGTGGTGTGCTGTGCACACTTTCGCTTCAGCTTTAGGTGCACTGCAGTGCTCTTCGCTATGCATAGTGGAAAGAGTGTATGGTATGCTTTCAAGAAGCAGAGAATATTGCTATGGTAGAGAGGTTTTAGAAGAAAAGTGCACATGCCAGGCGTGTTTTGGCAGTAGCAGAACTTCCCAGCAGAGTGTTCTGTGAGAGGGGTAGACGGCACTTCACCTCCCTCAGCCTGAAATCGCTTCTTGCTACAAACCGCCATTAAGGAAACCACACTGCACTGAGGTGCTCTGCACAGAATACCGGTTGTCAGGGACTAGTGGTATGAAGCAGGATATGCCAGAACCAGCTTAGCTACAACATAGTTATTCGTCGTGCAGATTTCTGTGCTAGATATCAGTGATGCAGAGAAGCCATTTCTAGGTGTAGTGCAAAGTGAGATCTGTGGTGTGCTGTGCACACTTTAAACACAGCTTTAGGTGCACTGCAGTGCTCTTCGCTATGCATAGTGGAAAGAGTGTATGGTATGCTTTCAAGAAGCAGAGAATATTGCTATGGTAGAGAGGTTTTAGAAGAAAAGTGCACATGCCAGGCGTGTTTTGGCAGTAGCAGAACTTCCCAGCAGAGTGTTCTGTGAGAGGGGTAGACGGCACTTCACCTCCCTCAGCCTGAAATCGCTTCTTGCTACAAACCGCCATTAAGGAAACCACACTGCACTGAGGTGCTCTGCACAGAACACCGGTTGTCAGGGACTAGTGGTATGAAGCAGGATATGCCAGAACCAGCTTAGCTACAACATAGTTATTCGTCGTGCAGATTTCTGTGCTAGATATCAGTGATGCAGAGAAGCCATTTCTAGGTGTAGTGCAAAGTGAGATCTGTGGTGTGCTGTGCACACTTTCGCTTTAGCTTTAGGTGCACTGCAGTGCTCTTCGCTATGCATAGTGGAAAGAGTGTATGGTATGCTTTCAAGAAGCAGAGAATATTGCTATGGTAGAGAGGTTTTAGAAGAAAAGTGCACATGCCAGGCGTGTTTTGGCAGTAGCAGAACTTCCCAGCAGAGTGTTCTGTGAGAGGGGTAGACGGCACTTCACCTCCCTCAGCCTGAAATCGCTTCTTGCTACAAACCGCCATTAAGGAAACCACACTGCACTGAGGTGCTCTGCACAGAACACCGGTTGTCAGGGACTAGTGGTATGAAGCAGGATATGCCAGAACCAGCTTAGCTACAACATAGTTATTCGTCGTGCAGATTTCTGTGCTAGATATCAGTGATGCAGAGAAGCCATTTCTAGGTGTAGTGCAAAGTGAGATCTGTGGTGTGCTGTGCACACTTTCAGCTTAGCTTTAGGTGCACTGCAGTGCTCTTCGCTATGCATAGTGGAAAGAGTGTATGGTATGCTTTCAAGAAGCAGAGAATATTGCTATGGTAGAGAGGTTTTAGAAGAAAAGTGCACATGCCAGGCGTGTTTTGGCAGTAGCAGAACTTCCCAGCAGAGTGTTCTGTGAGAGGGGTAGACGGCACTTCACCTCCCTCAGCCTGAAATCGCTTCTTGCTACAAACCGCCATTAAGGAAACCACACTGCACTGAGGTGCTCTGCACAGAATACCGGTTGTCAGGGACTAGTGGTATGAAGCAGGATATGCCAGAACCAGCTTAGCTACAACATAGTTATTCGTCGTGCAGATTTCTGTGCTAGATATCAGTGATGCAGAGAAGCCATTTCTAGGTGTAGTGCAAAGTGAGATCTGTGGTGTGCTGTGCACACTTTCGCTTTAGCTTTAGGTGCACTGCAGTGCTCTTCGCTATGCATAGTGGAAAGAGTGTATGGTATGCTTTCAAGAAGCAGAGAATATTGCTATGGTAGAGAGGTTTTAGAAGAAAAGTGCACATGCCAGGCGTGTTTTGGCAGTAGCAGAACTTCCCAGCAGAGTGTTCTGTGAGAGGGTGAGACGGCACTTCACCTCCCTCAGCCTGAAATCGCTTCTTGCTACAAACCGCCATTAAGGAAACCACACTGCACTGAGGTGCTCTGCACAGAATACCGGTTGTCAGGGACTAGTGGTATGAAGCAGGATATGCCAGAACCAGCTTAGCTACAACATAGTTATTCGTCGTGCAGATTTCTGTGCTAGATATCAGTGATGCAGAGAAGCCATTTCTAGGTGTAGTGCAAAGTGAGATCTGTGGTGTGCTGTGCACACTTTAAGCACAGCTTTAGGTGCACTGCAGTGCTCTTCGCTATGCATAGTGGAAAGAGTGTATGGTATGCTTTCAAGAAGCAGAGAATATTGCTATGGTAGAGAGGTTTTAGAAGAAAAGTGCACATGCCAGGCGTGTTTTGGCAGTAGCAGAACTTCCCAGCAGAGTGTTCTGTGAGAGGGGTAGACGGCACTTCACCTCCCTCAGCCTGAAATCGCTTCTTGCTACAAACCGCCATTAAGGAAACCACACTGCACTGAGGTGCTCTGCACAGAATACCGGTTGTCAGGGACTAGTGGTATGAAGCAGGATATGCCAGAACCAGCTTAGCTACAACATAGTTATTCGTCGTGCAGATTTCTGTGCTAGATATCAGTGATGCAGAGAAGCCATTTCTAGGTGTAGTGCAAAGTGAGATCTGTGGTGTGCTGTGCACACTTTCGCTTTAGCTTTAGGTGCACTGCAGTGCTCTTCGCTATGCATAGTGGAAAGAGTGTATGGTATGCTTTCAAGAAGCAGAGAATATTGCTATGGTAGAGAGGTTTTAGAAGAAAAGTGCACATGCCAGGCGTGTTTTGGCAGTAGCAGAACTTCCCAGCAGAGTGTTCTGTGAGAGGGGTAGACGGCACTTCACCTCCCTCAGCCTGAAATCGCTTCTTGCTACAAACCGCCATTAAGGAAACCACACTGCACTGAGGTGCTCTGCACAGAACACCGGTTGTCAGGGACTAGTGGTATGAAGCAGGATATGCCAGAACCAGCTTAGCTACAACATAGTTATTCGTCGTGCAGATTTCTGTGCTAGATATCAGTGATGCAGAGAAGCCATTTCTAGGTGTAGTGCAAAGTGAGATCTGTGGTGTGCTGTGCACACTTTCGCTTCAGCTTTAGGTGCACTGCAGTGCTCTTCGCTATGCATAGTGGAAAGAGTGTATGGTATGCTTTCAAGAAGCAGAGAATATTGCTATGGTAGAGAGGTTTTAGAAGAAAAGTGCACATGCCAGGCGTGTTTTGGCAGTAGCAGAACTTCCCAGCAGAGTGTTCTGTGAGAGGGGTAGACGGCACTTCACCTCCCTCAGCCTGAAATCGCTTCTTGCTACAAACCGCCATTAAGGAAACCACACTGCACTGAGGTGCTCTGCACAGAATACCGGTTGTCAGGGACTAGTGGTATGAAGCAGGATATGCCAGAACCAGCTTAGCTACAACATAGTTATTCGTCGTGCAGATTTCTGTGCTAGATATCAGTGATGCAGAGAAGCCATTTCTAGGTGTAGTGCAAAGTGAGATCTGTGGTGTGCTGTGCACACTTTAGCTTAGCTTTAGGTGCACTGCAGTGCTCTTCGCTATGCATAGTGGAAAGAGTGTATGGTATGCTTTCAAGAAGCAGAGAATATTGCTATGGTAGAGAGGTTTTAGAAGAAAAGTGCACATGCCAGGCGTGTTTTGGCAGTAGCAGAACTTCCCAGCAGAGTGTTCTGTGAGAGGGGTGAGACGGCACTTCACCTCCCTCAGCCTGAAATCGCTTCTTGCTACAAACCGCCATTAAGGAAACCACACTGCACTGAGGTGCTCTGCACAGAATACCGGTTGTCAGGGACTAGTGGTATGAAGCAGGATATGCCAGAACCAGCTTAGCTACAACATAGTTATTCGTCGTGCAGATTTCTGTGCTAGATATCAGTGATGCAGAGAAGCCATTTCTAGGTGTAGTGCAAAGTGAGATCTGTGGTGTGCTGTGCACACTTTCGCTTTAGCTTTAGGTGCACTGCAGTGCTCTTCGCTATGCATAGTGGAAAGAGTGTATGGTATGCTTTCAAGAAGCAGAGAATATTGCTATGGTAGAGAGGTTTTAGAAGAAAAGTGCACATGCCAGGCGTGTTTTGGCAGTAGCAGAACTTCCCAGCAGAGTGTTCTGTGAGAGGGGTAGACGGCACTTCACCTCCCTCAGCCTGAAATCGCTTCTTGCTACAAACCGCCATTAAGGAAACCACACTGCACTGAGGTGCTCTGCACAGAATACCGGTTGTCAGGGACTAGTGGTATGAAGCAGGATATGCCAGAACCAGCTTAGCTACAACATAGTTATTCGTCGTGCAGATTTCTGTGCTAGATATCAGTGATGCAGAGAAGCCATTTCTAGGTGTAGTGCAAAGTGAGATCTGTGGTGTGCTGTGCACACTTTCGCTTTAGCTTTAGGTGCACTGCAGTGCTCTTCGCTATGCATAGTGGAAAGAGTGTATGGTATGCTTTCAAGAAGCAGAGAATATTGCTATGGTAGAGAGGTTTTAGAAGAAAAGTGCACATGCCAGGCGTGTTTTGGCAGTAGCAGAACTTCCCAGCAGAGTGTTCTGTGAGAGGGGTAGACGGCACTTCACCTCCCTCAGCCTGAAATCGCTTCTTGCTACAAACCGCCATTAAGGAAACCACACTGCACTGAGGTGCTCTGCACAGAATACCGGTTGTCAGGGACTAGTGGTATGAAGCAGGATATGCCAGAACCAGCTTAGCTACAACATAGTTATTCGTCGTGCAGATTTCTGTGCTAGATATCAGTGATGCAGAGAAGCCATTTCTAGGTGTAGTGCAAAGTGAGATCTGTGGTGTGCTGTGCACACTTTCGCTTTAGCTTTAGGTGCACTGCAGTGCTCTTCGCTATGCATAGTGGAAAGAGTGTATGGTATGCTTTCAAGAAGCAGAGAATATTGCTATGGTAGAGAGGTTTTAGAAGAAAAGTGCACATGCCAGGCGTGTTTTGGCAGTAGCAGAACTTCCCAGCAGAGTGTTCTGTGAGAGGGGTAGACGGCACTTCACCTCCCTCAGCCTGAAATCGCTTCTTGCTACAAACCGCCATTAAGGAAACCACACTGCACTGAGGTGCTCTGCACAGAATACCGGTTGTCAGGGACTAGTGGTATGAAGCAGGATATGCCAGAACCAGCTTAGCTACAACATAGTTATTCGTCGTGCAGATTTCTGTGCTAGATATCAGTGATGCAGAGAAGCCATTTCTAGGTGTAGTGCAAAGTGAGATCTGTGGTGTGCTGTGCACACTTTCGCTTAGCTTTAGGTGCACTGCAGTGCTCTTCGCTATGCATAGTGGAAAGAGTGTATGGTATGCTTTCAAGAAGCAGAGAATATTGCTATGGTAGAGAGGTTTTAGAAGAAAAGTGCACATGCCAGGCGTGTTTTGGCAGTAGCAGAACTTCCCAGCAGAGTGTTCTGTGAGAGGGGTAGACGGCACTTCACCTCCCTCAGCCTGAAATCGCTTCTTGCTACAAACCGCCATTAAGGAAACCACACTGCACTGAGGTGCTCTGCACAGAATACCGGTTGTCAGGGACTAGTGGTATGAAGCAGGATATGCCAGAACCAGCTTAGCTACAACATAGTTATTCGTCGTGCAGATTTCTGTGCTAGATATCAGTGATGCAGAGAAGCCATTTCTAGGTGTAGTGCAAAGTGAGATCTGTGGTGTGCTGTGCACACTTTCGCTTTAGCTTTAGGTGCACTGCAGTGCTCTTCGCTATGCATAGTGGAAAGAGTGTATGGTATGCTTTCAAGAAGCAGAGAATATTGCTATGGTAGAGAGGTTTTAGAAGAAAAGTGCACATGCCAGGCGTGTTTTGGCAGTAGCAGAACTTCCCAGCAGAGTGTTCTGTGAGAGGGGTAGACGGCACTTCACCTCCCTCAGCCTGAAATCGCTTCTTGCTACAAACCGCCATTAAGGAAACCACACTGCACTGAGGTGCTCTGCACAGAATACCGGTTGTCAGGGACTAGTGGTATGAAGCAGGATATGCCAGAACCAGCTTAGCTACAACATAGTTATTCGTCGTGCAGATTTCTGTGCTAGATATCAGTGATGCAGAGAAGCCATTTCTAGGTGTAGTGCAAAGTGAGATCTGTGGTGTGCTGTGCACACTTTCGCTTTAGCTTTAGGTGCACTGCAGTGCTCTTCGCTATGCATAGTGGAAAGAGTGTATGGTATGCTTTCAAGAAGCAGAGAATATTGCTATGGTAGAGAGGTTTTAGAAGAAAAGTGCACATGCCAGGCGTGTTTTGGCAGTAGCAGAACTTCCCAGCAGAGTGTTCTGTGAGGAGGGGTAGACGGCACTTCACCTCCCTCAGCCTGAAATCGCTTCTTGCTACAAACCGCCATTAAGGAAACCACACTGCACTGAGGTGCTCTGCACAGAATACCGGTTGTCAGGGACTAGTGGTATGAAGCAGGATATGCCAGAACCAGCTTAGCTACAACATAGTTATTCGTCGTGCAGATTTCTGTGCTAGATATCAGTGATGCAGAGAAGCCATTTCTAGGTGTAGTGCAAAGTGAGATCTGTGGTGTGCTGTGCACACTTTCGCTTAGCTTTAGGTGCACTGCAGTGCTCTTCGCTATGCATAGTGGAAAGAGTGTATGGTATGCTTTCAAGAAGCAGAGAATATTGCTATGGTAGAGAGGTTTTAGAAGAAAAGTGCACATGCCAGGCGTGTTTTGGCAGTAGCAGAACTTCCCAGCAGAGTGTTCTGTGAGAGGGGTAGACGGCACTTCACCTCCCTCAGCCTGAAATCGCTTCTTGCTACAAACCGCCATTAAGGAAACCACACTGCACTGAGGTGCTCTGCACAGAATACCGGTTGTCAGGGACTAGTGGTATGAAGCAGGATATGCCAGAACCAGCTTAGCTACAACATAGTTATTCGTCGTGCAGATTTCTGTGCTAGATATCAGTGATGCAGAGAAGCCATTTCTAGGTGTAGTGCAAAGTGAGATCTGTGGTGTGCTGTGCACACTTACGCTTAGCTTTAGGTGCACTGCAGTGCTCTTCGCTATGCATAGTGGAAAGAGTGTATGGTATGCTTTCAAGAAGCAGAGAATATTGCTATGGTAGAGAGGTTTTAGAAGAAAAGTGCACATGCCAGGCGTGTTTTGGCAGTAGCAGAACTTCCCAGCAGAGTGTTCTGTGAGAGGGGTAGAGCGGCACTTCACCTCCCTCAGCCAGAAATCGCTTCTTGCTACAAACCGCCATTAAGGAAACCACACTGCACTGAGGTGCTCTGCACAGAATACCGGTTGTCAGGGACTAGTGGTATGAAGCAGGATATGCCAGAACCAGCTTAGCTACAACATAGTTATTCGTCGTGCAGATTTCTGTGCTAGATATCAGTGATGCAGAGAAGCCATTTCTAGGTGTAGTGCAAAGTGAGATCTGTGGTGTGCTGTGCACACTTTCGCTTTAGCTTTAGGTGCACTGCAGTGCTCTTCGCTATGCATAGTGGAAAGAGTGTATGGTATGCTTTCAAGAAGCAGAGAATATTGCTATGGTAGAGAGGTTTTAGAAGAAAAGTGCACATGCCAGGCGTGTTTTGGCAGTAGCAGAACTTCCCAGCAGAGTGTTCTGTGAGAGGGGTAGACGGCACTTCACCTCCCTCAGCCTGAAATCGCTTCTTGCTACAAACCGCCATTAAGGAAACCACACTGCACTGAGGTGCTCTGCACAGAATACCGGTTGTCAGGGACTAGTGGTATGAAGCAGGATATGCCAGAACCAGCTTAGCTACAACATAGTTATTCGTCGTGCAGATTTCTGTGCTAGATATCAGTGATGCAGAGAAGCCATTTCTAGGTGTAGTGCAAAGTGAGATCTGTGGTGTGCTGTGCACACTTACGCTTAGCTTTAGGTGCACTGCAGTGCTCTTCGCTATGCATAGTGGAAAGAGTGTATGGTATGCTTTCAAGAAGCAGAGAATATTGCTATGGTAGAGAGGTTTTAGAAGAAAAGTGCACATGCCAGGCGTGTTTTGGCAGTAGCAGAACTTCCCAGCAGAGTGTTCTGTGAGAGGGGTAGACGGCACTTCACCTCCCTCAGCCTGAAATCGCTTCTTGCTACAAACCGCCATTAAGGAAACCACACTGCACTGAGGTGCTCTGCACAGAATACCGGTTGTCAGGGACTAGTGGTATGAAGCAGGATATGCCAGAACCAGCTTAGCTACAACATAGTTATTCGTCGTGCAGATTTCTGTGCTAGATATCAGTGATGCAGAGAAGCCATTTCTAGGTGTAGTGCAAAGTGAGATCTGTGGTGTGCTGTGCACACTTTCAGCTTAGCTTTAGGTGCACTGCAGTGCTCTTCGCTATGCATAGTGGAAAGAGTGTATGGTATGCTTTCAAGAAGCAGAGAATATTGCTATGGTAGAGAGGTTTTAGAAGAAAAGTGCACATGCCAGGCGTGTTTTGGCAGTAGCAGAACTTCCCAGCAGAGTGTTCTGTGAGAGGGGTGAGACGGCACTTCACCTCCCTCAGCCAGAAATCGCTTCTTGCTACAAACCGCCATTAAGGAAACCACACTGCACTGAGGTGCTCTGCACAGAATACCGGTTGTCAGGGACTAGTGGTATGAAGCAGGATATGCCAGAACCAGCTTAGCTACAACATAGTTATTCGTCGTGCAGATTTCTGTGCTAGATATCAGTGATGCAGAGAAGCCATTTCTAGGTGTAGTGCAAAGTGAGATCTGTGGTGTGCTGTGCACACTTTCGCTTTAGCTTTAGGTGCACTGCAGTGCTCTTCGCTATGCATAGTGGAAAGAGTGTATGGTATGCTTTCAAGAAGCAGAGAATATTGCTATGGTAGAGAGGTTTTAGAAGAAAAGTGCACATGCCAGGCGTGTTTTGGCAGTAGCAGAACTTCCCAGCAGAGTGTTCTGTGAGAGGGGTAGACGGCACTTCACCTCCCTCAGCCAGAAATCGCTTCTTGCTACAAACCGCCATTAAGGAAACCACACTGCACTGAGGTGCTCTGCACAGAATACCGGTTGTCAGGGACTAGTGGTATGAAGCAGGATATGCCAGAACCAGCTTAGCTACAACATAGTTATTCGTCGTGCAGATTTCTGTGCTAGATATCAGTGATGCAGAGAAGCCATTTCTAGGTGTAGTGCAAAGTGAGATCTGTGGTGTGCTGTGCACACTTTCGCTTTAGCTTTAGGTGCACTGCAGTGCTCTTCGCTATGCATAGTGGAAAGAGTGTATGGTATGCTTTCAAGAAGCAGAGAATATTGCTATGGTAGAGAGGTTTTAGAAGAAAAGTGCACATGCCAGGCGTGTTTTGGCAGTAGCAGAACTTCCCAGCAGAGTGTTCTGTGAGAGGGGTAGACGGCACTTCACCTCCCTCAGCCTGAAATCGCTTCTTGCTACAAACCGCCATTAAGGAAACCACACTGCACTGAGGTGCTCTGCACAGAATACCGGTTGTCAGGGACTAGTGGTATGAAGCAGGATATGCCAGAACCAGCATAGCTACAACATAGTTATTCGTCGTGCAGATTTCTGTGCTAGATATCAGTGATGCAGAGAAGCCATTTCTAGGTGTAGTGCAAAGTGAGATCTGTGGTGTGCTGTGCACACTTTCGCTTTAGCTTTAGGTGCACTGCAGTGCTCTTCGCTATGCATAGTGGAAAGAGTGTATGGTATGCTTTCAAGAAGCAGAGAATATTGCTATGGTAGAGAGGTTTTAGAAGAAAAGTGCACATGCCAGGCGTGTTTTGGCAGTAGCAGAACTTCCCAGCAGAGTGTTCTGTGAGAGGGGTAGACGGCACTTCACCTCCCTCAGCCTGAAATCGCTTCTTGCTACAAACCGCCATTAAGGAAACCACACTGCACTGAGGTGCTCTGCACAGAATACCGGTTGTCAGGGACTAGTGGTATGAAGCAGGATATGCCAGAACCAGCTTAGCTACAACATAGTTATTCGTCGTGCAGATTTCTGTGCTAGATATCAGTGATGCAGAGAAGCCATTTCTAGGTGTAGTGCAAAGTGAGATCTGTGGTGTGCTGTGCACACTTTCGCTTTAGCTTTAGGTGCACTGCAGTGCTCTTCGCTATGCATAGTGGAAAGAGTGTATGGTATGCTTTCAAGAAGCAGAGAATATTGCTATGGTAGAGAGGTTTTAGAAGAAAAGTGCACATGCCAGGCGTGTTTTGGCAGTAGCAGAACTTCCCAGCAGAGTGTTCTGTGAGAGGGGTAGACGGCACTTCACCTCCCTCAGCCTGAAATCGCTTCTTGCTACAAACCGCCATTAAGGAAACCACACTGCACTGAGGTGCTCTGCACAGAACACCGGTTGTCAGGGACTAGTGGTATGAAGCAGGATATGCCAGAACCAGCTTAGCTACAACATAGTTATTCGTCGTGCAGATTTCTGTGCTAGATATCAGTGATGCAGAGAAGCCATTTCTAGGTGTAGTGCAAAGTGAGATCTGTGGTGTGCTGTGCACACTTTCGCTTTAGCTTTAGGTGCACTGCAGTGCTCTTCGCTATGCATAGTGGAAAGAGTGTATGGTATGCTTTCAAGAAGCAGAGAATATTGCTATGGTAGAGAGGTTTTAGAAGAAAAGTGCACATGCCAGGCGTGTTTTGGCAGTAGCAGAACTTCCCAGCAGAGTGTTCTGTGAGAGGGGTAGACGGCACTTCACCTCCCTCAGCCTGAAATCGCTTCTTGCTACAAACCGCCATTAAGGAAACCACACTGCACTGAGGTGCTCTGCACAGAACACCGGTTGTCAGGGACTAGTGGTATGAAGCAGGATATGCCAGAACCAGCTTAGCTACAACATAGTTATTCGTCGTGCAGATTTCTGTGCTAGATATCAGTGATGCAGAGAAGCCATTTCTAGGTGTAGTGCAAAGTGAGATCTGTGGTGTGCTGTGCACACTTTCAGCTTTAGCTTTAGGTGCACTGCAGTGCTCTTCGCTATGCATAGTGGAAAGAGTGTATGGTATGCTTTCAAGAAGCAGAGAATATTGCTATGGTAGAGAGGTTTTAGAAGAAAAGTGCACATGCCAGGCGTGTTTTGGCAGTAGCAGAACTTCCCAGCAGAGTGTTCTGTGAGAGGGGTAGACGGCACTTCACCTCCCTCAGCCTGAAATCGCTTCTTGCTACAAACCGCCATTAAGGAAACCACACTGCACTGAGGTGCTCTGCACAGAACACCGGTTGTCAGGGACTAGTGGTATGAAGCAGGATATGCCAGAACCAGCTTAGCTACAACATAGTTATTCGTCGTGCAGATTTCTGTGCTAGATATCAGTGATGCAGAGAAGCCATTTCTAGGTGTAGTGCAAAGTGAGATCTGTGGTGTGCTGTGCACACTTTCAGCTTCAGCTTTAGGTGCACTGCAGTGCTCTTCGCTATGCATAGTGGAAAGAGTGTATGGTATGCTTTCAAGAAGCAGAGAATATTGCTATGGTGAGAGGTTTTAGAAGAAAAGTGCACATGCCAGGCGTGTTTTGGCAGTAGCAGAACTTCCCAGCAGAGTGTTCTGTGAGAGGGGTGAGACGGCACTTCACCTCCCTCAGCCTGAAATCGCTTCTTGCTACAAACCGCCATTAAGGAAACCACACTGCACTGAGGTGCTCTGCACAGAACACCGGTTGTCAGGGACTAGTGGTATGAAGCAGGATATGCCAGAACCAGCTTAGCTACAACATAGTTATTCGTCGTGCAGATTTCTGTGCTAGATATCAGTGATGCAGAGAAGCCATTTCTAGGTGTAGTGCAAAGTGAGATCTGTGGTGTGCTGTGCACACTTTCGCTTAGCTTTAGGTGCACTGCAGTGCTCTTCGCTATGCATAGTGGAAAGAGTGTATGGTATGCTTTCAAGAAGCAGAGAATATTGCTATGGTAGAGAGGTTTTAGAAGAAAAGTGCACATGCCAGGCGTGTTTTGGCAGTAGCAGAACTTCCCAGCAGAGTGTTCTGTGAGAGGGGTAGACGGCACTTCACCTCCCTCAGCCTGAAATCGCTTCTTGCTACAAACCGCCATTAAGGAAACCACACTGCACTGAGGTGCTCTGCACAGAATACCGGTTGTCAGGGACTAGTGGTATGAAGCAGGATATGCCAGAACCAGCTTAGCTACAACATAGTTATTCGTCGTGCAGATTTCTGTGCTAGATATCAGTGATGCAGAGAAGCCATTTCTAGGTGTAGTGCAAAGTGAGATCTGTGGTGTGCTGTGCACACTTTCGCTTTAGCTTTAGGTGCACTGCAGTGCTCTTCGCTATGCATAGTGGAAAGAGTGTATGGTATGCTTTCAAGAAGCAGAGAATATTGCTATGGTAGAGAGGTTTTAGAAGAAAAGTGCACATGCCAGGCGTGTTTTGGCAGTAGCAGAACTTCCCAGCAGAGTGTTCTGTGAGAGGGGTAGACGGCACTTCACCTCCCTCAGCCTGAAATCGCTTCTTGCTACAAACCGCCATTAAGGAAACCACACTGCACTGAGGTGCTCTGCACAGAACACCGGTTGTCAGGGACTAGTGGTATGAAGCAGGATATGCCAGAACCAGCTTAGCTACAACATAGTTATTCGTGGTGCAGATTTCTGTGCTAGATATCAGTGATGCAGAGAAGCCATTTCTAGGTGTAGTGCAAAGTGAGATCTGTGGTGTGCTGTGCACACTTTCGCTTTAGCTTTAGGTGCACTGCAGTGCTCTTCGCTATGCATAGTGGAAAGAGTGTATGGTATGCTTTCAAGAAGCAGAGAATATTGCTATGGTAGAGAGGTTTTAGAAGAAAAGTGCACATGCCAGGCGTGTTTTGGCAGTAGCAGAACTTCCCAGCAGAGTGTTCTGTGAGAGGGGTAGACGGCACTTCACCTCCCTCAGCCTGAAATCGCTTCTTGCTACAAACCGCCATTAAGGAAACCACACTGCACTGAGGTGCTCTGCACAGAACACCGGTTGTCAGGGACTAGTGGTATGAAGCAGGATATGCCAGAACCAGCTTAGCTACAACATAGTTATTCGTCGTGCAGATTTCTGTGCTAGATATCAGTGATGCAGAGAAGCCATTTCTAGGTGTAGTGCAAAGTGAGATCTGTGGTGTGCTGTGCACACTTTCGCTTCAGCTTTAGGTGCACTGCAGTGCTCTTCGCTATGCATAGTGGAAAGAGTGTATGGTATGCTTTCAAGAAGCAGAGAATATTGCTATGGTAGAGAGGTTTTAGAAGAAAAGTGCACATGCCAGGCGTGTTTTGGCAGTAGCAGAACTTCCCAGCAGAGTGTTCTGTGAGAGGGGTGAGACGGCACTTCACCTCCCTCAGCCTGAAATCGCTTCTTGCTACAAACCGCCATTAAGGAAACCACACTGCACTGAGGTGCTCTGCACAGAACACCGGTTGTCAGGGACTAGTGGTATGAAGCAGGATATGCCAGAACCAGCTTAGCTACAACATAGTTATTCGTCGTGCAGATTTCTGTGCTAGATATCAGTGATGCAGAGAAGCCATTTCTAGGTGTAGTGCAAAGTGAGATCTGTGGTGTGCTGTGCACACTTTCGCTTCAGCTTTAGGTGCACTGCAGTGCTCTTCGCTATGCATAGTGGAAAGAGTGTATGGTATGCTTTCAAGAAGCAGAGAATATTGCTATGGTAGAGAGGTTTTAGAAGAAAAGTGCACATGCCAGGCGTGTTTTGGCAGTAGCAGAACTTCCCAGCAGAGTGTTCTGTGAGAGGGGTAGACGGCACTTCACCTCCCTCAGCCTGAAATCGCTTCTTGCTACAAACCGCCATTAAGGAAACCACACTGCACTGAGGTGCTCTGCACAGAACACCGGTTGTCAGGGACTAGTGGTATGAAGCAGGATATGCCAGAACCAGCTTAGCTACAACATAGTTATTCGTCGTGCAGATTTCTGTGCTAGATATCAGTGATGCAGAGAAGCCATTTCTAGGTGTAGTGCAAAGTGAGATCTGTGGTGTGCTGTGCACACTTTCGCTTTAGCTTTAGGTGCACTGCAGTGCTCTTCGCTATGCATAGTGGAAAGAGTGTATGGTATGCTTTCAAGAAGCAGAGAATATTGCTATGGTAGAGAGGTTTTAGAAGAAAAGTGCACATGCCAGGCGTGTTTTGGCAGTAGCAGAACTTCCCAGCAGAGTGTTCTGTGAGAGGGGTAGACGGCACTTCACCTCCCTCAGCCTGAAATCGCTTCTTGCTACAAACCGCCATTAAGGAAACCACACTGCACTGAGGTGCTCTGCACAGAACACCGGTTGTCAGGGACTAGTGGTATGAAGCAGGATATGCCAGAACCAGCTTAGCTACAACATAGTTATTCGTCGTGCAGATTTCTGTGCTAGATATCAGTGATGCAGAGAAGCCATTTCTAGGTGTAGTGCAAAGTGAGATCTGTGGTGTGCTGTGCACACTTTCGCTTCAGCTTTAGGTGCACTGCAGTGCTCTTCGCTATGCATAGTGGAAAGAGTGTATGGTATGCTTTCAAGAAGCAGAGAATATTGCTATGGTAGAGAGGTTTTAGAAGAAAAGTGCACATGCCAGGCGTGTTTTGGCAGTAGCAGAACTTCCCAGCAGAGTGTTCTGTGAGAGGGGTAGACGGCACTTCACCTCCCTCAGCCTGAAATCGCTTCTTGCTACAAACCGCCATTAAGGAAACCACACTGCACTGAGGTGCTCTGCACAGAACACCGGTTGTCAGGGACTAGTGGTATGAAGCAGGATATGCCAGAACCAGCTTAGCTACAACATAGTTATTCGTCGTGCAGATTTCTGTGCTAGATATCAGTGATGCAGAGAAGCCATTTCTAGGTGTAGTGCAAAGTGAGATCTGTGGTGTGCTGTGCACACTTTCGCTTTAGCTTTAGGTGCACTGCAGTGCTCTTCGCTATGCATAGTGGAAAGAGTGTATGGTATGCTTTCAAGAAGCAGAGAATATTGCTATGGTAGAGAGGTTTTAGAAGAAAAGTGCACATGCCAGGCGTGTTTTGGCAGTAGCAGAACTTCCCAGCAGAGTGTTCTGTGAGAGGGGTGAGACGGCACTTCACCTCCCTCAGCCTGAAATCGCTTCTTGCTACAAACCGCCATTAAGGAAACCACACTGCACTGAGGTGCTCTGCACAGAACACCGGTTGTCAGGGACTAGTGGTATGAAGCAGGATATGCCAGAACCAGCTTAGCTACAACATAGTTATTCAGTCGTGCAGATTTCTGTGCTAGATATCAGTGATGCAGAGAAGCCATTTCTAGGTGTAGTGCAAAGTGAGATCTGTGGTGTGCTGTGCACACTTTCGCTTTAGCTTTAGGTGCACTGCAGTGCTCTTCGCTATGCATAGTGGAAAGAGTGTATGGTATGCTTTCAAGAAGCAGAGAATATTGCTATGGTAGAGAGGTTTTAGAAGAAAAGTGCACATGCCAGGCGTGTTTTGGCAGTAGCAGAACTTCCCAGCAGAGTGTTCTGTGAGAGGGGTAGACGGCACTTCACCTCCCTCAGCCTGAAATCGCTTCTTGCTACAAACCGCCATTAAGGAAACCACACTGCACTGAGGTGCTCTGCACAGAACACCGGTTGTCAGGGACTAGTGGTATGAAGCAGGATATGCCAGAACCAGCTTAGCTACAACATAGTTATTCGTCGTGCAGATTTCTGTGCTAGATATCAGTGATGCAGAGAAGCCATTTCTAGGTGTAGTGCAAAGTGAGATCTGTGGTGTGCTGTGCACACTTTCGCTTTAGCTTTAGGTGCACTGCAGTGCTCTTCGCTATGCATAGTGGAAAGAGTGTATGGTATGCTTTCAAGAAGCAGAGAATATTGCTATGGTAGAGAGGTTTTAGAAGAAAAGTGCACATGCCAGGCGTGTTTTGGCAGTAACAGAACTTCCCAGCAGAGTGTTCTGTGAGAGGGGTAGACGGCACTTCACCTCCCTCAGCCTGAAATCGCTTCTTGCTACAAACCGCCATTAAGGAAACCACACTGCACTGAGGTGCTCTGCACAGAACACCGGTTGTCAGGGACTAGTGGTATGAAGCAGGATATGCCAGAACCAGCTTAGCTACAACATAGTTATTCGTCGTGCAGATTTCTGTGCTAGATATCAGTGATGCAGAGAAGCCATTTCTAGGTGTAGTGCAAAGTGAGATCTGTGGTGTGCTGTGCACACTTTCGCTTTAGCTTTAGGTGCACTGCAGTGCTCTTCGCTATGCATAGTGGAAAGAGTGTATGGTATGCTTTCAAGAAGCAGAGAATATTGCTATGGTAGAGAGGTTTTAGAAGAAAAGTGCACATGCCAGGCGTGTTTTGGCAGTAGCAGAACTTCCCAGCAGAGTGTTCTGTGAGAGGGGTAGACGGCACTTCACCTCCCTCAGCCTGAAATCGCTTCTTGCTACAAACCGCCATTAAGGAAACCACACTGCACTGAGGTGCTCTGCACAGAACACCGGTTGTCAGGGACTAGTGGTATGAAGCAGGATATGCCAGAACCAGCTTAGCTACAACATAGTTATTCGTCGTGCAGATTTCTGTGCTAGATATCAGTGATGCAGAGAAGCCATTTCTAGGTGTAGTGCAAAGTGAGATCTGTGGTGTGCTGTGCACACTTTCGCTTTAGCTTTAGGTGCACTGCAGTGCTCTTCGCTATGCATAGTGGAAAGAGTGTATGGTATGCTTTCAAGAAGCAGAGAATATTGCTATGGTAGAGAGGTTTTAGAAGAAAAGTGCACATGCCAGGCGTGTTTTGGCAGTAGCAGAACTTCCCAGCAGAGTGTTCTGTGAGAGGGGTAGACGGCACTTCACCTCCCTCAGCCTGAAATCGCTTCTTGCTACAAACCGCCATTAAGGAAACCACACTGCACTGAGGTGCTCTGCACAGAACACCGGTTGTCAGGGACTAGTGGT
>JAKWBO010000514.1:0-25000 GCA_034336685.1 Luscinia luscinia
GGCACACCCAGAGGCACACGCAAACAGTTCTGCACGCCCACCCACGGGTGGGCCGGCCGTGGCGGCACATCCACTGGCGCACGCAAACAGTTCTGCACGCCCACCCACGGGTGGGCCGGCCGTGGCGGAACATCCAGTGGCACACGCAAACAGTTCTGCACGCCCACCCACGGGTGGGCCGAGCTGTGGCGGCACACCCAGTGGCACACGCAAACAGTTCTGCACGCCTACCCACGGGTGGGCCGGCCGTAGCGGCACACCCAGAGGCAACACGCAAACAGGTTCTGCACGCCCACCCACGGGTGGGCCGGCCGTGGCGGCACACCCAGAGGCAACCGCAAACCCTTCTGCACGCCCACCCACGGGTGGGCCGGCCGTGGGCGGCATCGCCCAGTGGCACACGCAAACAGTTCTGCACGCCCACCCACGGGTGGGCCGGCCGTAGCGGCACACCCAGAGGCACACGCAAACAGTTCTGCACGCCCACCCACGGGTGGGCCGGCCGTGGCGGCACACCCAGAGGCAACCGCAGGCCCTTCTGCACGCCCACCCACGGGTGGGCCGGCCGTGGCGGCACATCCAGTGGCACACGCAAACAGTTCTGCACGCCCAGCTACGGGTGGGCCGGTCGTAGCAGCACACCCAGAGGCACACGCAAACAGTTCTGCACGCCCACCCACGGGTGGGCCGGCCGTGGCGGCACACCCAGAGGCAACCGCAGGCCCTTCTGCACGCCCACCCACGGGTGGGCCGGCCGTGGCTGCACACCCAGTGGATCACGCAAACAGTTATGCACGGCCGCCCACGGGTGGGCCGTCCGGGGCGGCACATCCAGTGTCACACGCAAACAGTTCTGCACGCCCACCCACGGGTGGGCCGGCCGTGGCTGCACACCCAGAGGCAAACGCAGGCACTTCTGCACGCTCACCCACGGGGGGGCCGGCCGTGGCTGCACACCCAGAGGCAACCCCAGGCCCTTCTGCACGCCCACTCACGTGTGGGCCGGCCGTGGCGGCACACCCAGAGGCCATTGCAGGCCCTTCTGCACCTTCACCCACGGGTGGGCCGGCCGTGGCGGCACACCCAGAGGCAACCGCAAACCCTTCTGCACGCCCACCCACGGGTGGGCCGGCCGTGGCGACACACACAGGGCCCCCACGCAGGCCCTTCTGCACGCCCCACCCACGGGTGGGCCGGCCGTGGCGGCACACCCAGAGGCAACCCCAGGCCCTTCTGCACGCCAACCTGCTGGTGGGCCGGCCGTGGCGGCACATCCAGTGGCACACGTAAACAGTTCTGCACGCCCACCCACGGGTGGGCCGGCCGTGGCGGCACACGCAGAGGCAAACGCAGGCACTTCTGCACGCCCACCCACGGGTGGGCCGGCCGTGGCCGCACACCCGGAGGCAACTGCAGGCCCTTCTGCACGCCCACCCACGGGTGGGCCGGCCGTGGCGGCACACCCAGTGGCACACGTAAACAGTTCTGCACAGCCACCCACGGGTGGGCCGGCCGTGGCGGCACACCCAGAGGCACACGCAAACAGTTCTGCACGCCCACCCACGGGTGGGCCGGCCGTGGCGGCACACCCAGAGGCAACTGTAGGCCCTTCTGCACGCCCACCCACGGGTGGGCCGGCCGTGGCGGCACACCCAGAGGCACACGCAAACAGTTCTGCACGCCCACCCACGGGTGGGCCGGCCGTGGCGGCACACTGAGAGGCAACCACAGGCCCTTCTGCACGCCCACCCACGGGTGGGCCGGCCGTGGCTGCACACCCAGTGGCACACGCAAACAGTTCTGCACGCCCCACCCACGGGTGGGCGGGCCGTGGCGGCACACCCAGAGGCAACCGCAGGCATCTTCTGCACGCCCACCCACGGGTGGGCCGGCCGTGGCGGCACACCCAGAGGCAACTGCAAACCCTTCTGCACGCCCACCCACGGGTGGGCCGGCCGTGGCGGCACACCCAGAGGCAACCGCAAACAGTTCTGCACGCCTACCACACGGGTGGGCCGGCCGAGGCTGCACACCCAGTGGCACACGCAAACAGTTCTGCACGCCCCACCCACGGGTGGGCCGGCCGTGGCGGCACACCCAGAGGCAACCGCAAACCCTTCTGCACGCCCCACACTCGGGTAGGCCGGCCGTGGCGGCACACCCAGTGGCACACGCAAACAGTTCTGCACGCCCCACCCACGGGTGGGCCGGCCGTGGCGGCACACCCAGTGGCACACGCAAACAGTTCTGCACGCCCACCCACGGGTGGGCCGGCCGTGGCGGCACACCCAGTGGCACACGCAAACACTTCTGCACGCCCACCCACGGGTGGGCCGGCCGTGGCGGCACACCCAGAGGCAACACGCAGGCCCTTCTGCACGCCCACCCACGGGTGGGCCGGCCGTGGTGGCACACCCAGAGGCAATCGCAGGCTCTTCTGCACGCCCCACCCACGGGTGGGCCGGCCGTGGCGGCACAGCCAGTGGCACACGCAAACAGTTCTGCACGCCCACCCACGGGTGAACCGGCCGTGGCGGCACACCCAGAGGCAACCGCAGGCCCTTCTGCACGCCCCACCCCACTCGGTCACGGGTGGGGCCGGCCGTGGCGGCACACCCAGTGGCACACGCAAACAGTTCTGCACGCACACCCACGGGTGGGCCGGCCGTGGCGGCACACCCAGAGGCAACACGCAGGCACTTCTGCACGCCCACCCACGGGTGGGCCGGCCGTGGCGGCACATCCAGTGGCACACGCAAACAGTTCTGCACGCCAGCCACGGGTGAGCCGGCTGTGGCGGCACACCCAGTGGATCACGCATACAGTTCTGCACGCCCACCCACGGGTGGGCCGGCCGTGGCGGCACACCCATAAACAAACCCAGGCCCTTCTGCACGCCCACCCACGGGTGGGCGGGCCGTGGCGGCACATCCAGAGGCACACGCAAACAGTTCTGCACGCCCACCCACGGGTGGGCCGGCCGTGGCGGCACACTGAGAGGCAACCACAGGCCCTTCTGCACGCCCACCCACGGGTGGGCCGGCCGTGGCTGCACACCCATTGGCACACGCAAACGGTTCTGCACGCCCACCCACGGGTGGGCCGGCCGTGGCGGCACACCCAGAGGCAACCGCAAACAGTTCTGCACGACCACCCACGGGTGGGCCGGCCGTGGCGGCACACCCAGTGGCACACGCAAACAGTTCTGCACGCCAACCCACGGGTGGGCCGGCCGTGGCGGCACACACAGAGCTTCACGCAGGCCCTTCTGCACGCCCACCCACGGGTGGGCGGGCCGTGGCGGCACACCCAGAGGCACACGCAAACAGTTCTGCACGCCTACCCACGGGTGGGCCGGCCGTGGCGGCACACCCAGAGGCAACCGCAGGCACTTCTGCACGCCCACCCACGGGTGGGCCGGCCGTGGCGGCACACCCAGAGGCAACCGCAAACCCTTCTGCACGCCCACCCACGGGTGGGCCGGCCGAGGCTGCACACCCAGTGGCACACGCAAACAGTTCTGCACGCCCACCCACGGGTGGGCCGGCCGTGGCGGCACACCCAGAGGCAACACGCAAACCCTTCTGCACGCCCACCCTCGGGTAGGCCGGCCGTGGCGGCACACCCAGTGGCACACGCAAACAGTTCTGCACGCCCACCCACGGCTGGGCCGGCTGTGGCGGCACACCCAGTGGCACACGCAAACAGTTGTGCACGCCCACGCACGGGTGGGCCGGCCGTGGCGGCACATCCACTGGCACACGCAAACTGTTTTGCACGCCCACCCATGGGTGGGCCGACCGTGGCGGCACACCCAGAGTCAAATGCAGGCCCTTCTGCACGCACACCCACGGGTGGGCCGGCCGTGGTGGCACACCCAGAGGCAATTGCAGGCCCTTCTGCACGCCCACACACGGGTGGGCCGGCCGTGGCGGCACAGCCATTGGCACACGCAAACAGTTCTGCACGCCCACCACGGGTGAACCGGCCGTGGAGGCACACCCAGAGGCAACCGCAGACCCTTCTGCACACTCCACCCACGGGTGGGCCGGCCGTGGCGGCACACCCAGTGGCACACGCAAACACTTCTGCACGCCCACTCCACGGGTGGGCCGGCCGTAGCGGCACACCCAGAGGCACACGCAAACAGTTCTGCACGCCCACCCACGGGTGGGCCGGCCGTGGCGGCACATCCACTGGCGCACGCAAACAGTTCTGCACGCGCAACCACGGGTGGGCCGGCCGTGGCGGAACATCCACTTGCACACGCACACAGTTCTGCACGCCCACCCACGGGTGGGCCGAGTTTGGCGGCACACCCAGTGGCACACGCAAACAGTTCTGCACGCCTACCCACGGGTGGGCCGGCCGTAAGTGCACACCCAGTGGCACACGCAAACAGTTCTGCACGCCCACCCACGGGTGGGCCGGCCGTGGCGGCACACCCAGAGGCAACCGCAAACCCTTCTGCACGCCCACCCACGGGTGGGCCGGCCGTGGCGGCACACCCAGTGGCACACGCAAACAGTTCTGCACGCCTACCCACGGGTGGGCCGGCCGTGGCGGCACACCCAGAGGCACACGCAAACAGTTCTGCACGCCCACCCACGGGTGGGCCGGCCGTGGCGGCACACACAGAGCCCCACGCAGGCCCTTCTGCACGCCCACCCACGGGTGGGCCGGCCGTGGCGGCACATCCAGTGGCACACGCAAACAGTTCTGCACGCCCAGCCACGGGTGGGCCGGTCGTAGCGGCACACCCAGAGGCACACGCAAACAGTTCTGCACGCCCACCCACGGGTGGGCCGGCCGTGGCGGCACACCCAGAGGCAACCGCAGGCCCTTCTGCACGCCCACCCACGGGTGGGCCGGCCGTGGCTGCACACCCAGTGGATCACGCAAACAGTTCTGCACGGCCGCCCACGGGTGGGCCGTCCGTGGCGGCACATCCAGTGTCACACGCAAACAGTTCTGCACGCCCACCCACGGGTGGGCCGGCCGTGGCTGCACACCCAGAGGCAAACGCAGGCACTTCTGCACGCTCACCCACGGGGGGGCCGGCCGTGGCTGCACACCCAGAGGCAACCCCAGGCCCTTCTGCACGCCCACTCACGTGTGGGCCGGCCGTGGCGGCACACCCAGAGGCCATTGCAGGCCCTTCTGCACCTTCACCCACGGGTGGGCCGGCCGTGGCGGCACACCCAGAGGCAACCGCAAACCCTTCTGCACGCCCACCCACGGGTGGGCCGGCCGTGGCGACACACACAGGGCCCCACGCAGGCCCTTCTGCACGCCCACCCACGGGTGGGCCGGCCGTGGCGGCACACCCAGAGGCAACCCCAGGCCCTTCTGCACGCCAACCCACGGGTGGGCCGGCCGTGGCGGCACATCCAGTGGCACACGTAAACAGTTCTGCACGCCCACCCACGGGTGGGCCGGCCGTGGCGGCACACCCAGAGGCAAACGCAGGCACTTCTGCACGCCCACCCACGGGTGGGCCGGCCGTGGCGGCACACCCAGAGGCAACTGCAGGCCCTTCTGCACGCCCACCCACGGGTGGGCCGGCCGTGGCGGCACACCCAGTGGCACACGCAAACAGTTCTGCACAGCCACCCACGGGTGGGCCGGCCGTGGCGGCACACCCAGAGGCACACGCAAACAGTTCTGCACGCCCACCCACGGGTGGGCCGGCCGTGGCGGCACACCCAGAGGCAACCGCAGGCCCTTCTGCACGCCCACCCACGGGTGGGCCGGCCGTGGCGGCACACCCAGAGGCACACGCAAACAGTTCTGCACGCCCACCCACGGGTGGGCCGGCCGTGGCGGCACACTGAGAGGCAACCACAGGCCCTTCTGCACGCCCACCCACGGGTGGGCCGGCCGTGGCTGCACACCCAGTGGCACACGCAAACGGTTCTGCACGCCCACCCACGGGTGGGCCGGCCGTGGCGGCACACCCAGAGGCAACCGCAGGCACTTCTGCACGCCCACCCACGGGTGGGCCGGCCGTGGCGGCACACCCAGAGGCAACCGCAAACCCTTCTGCACGCCCACCCACGGGTGGGCCGGCCGTGGCGGCACACCCAGAGGCAACCGCAAACAGTTCTGCACGCCCACCCACGGGTGGGCCGGCCGAGGCTGCACACCCAGTGGCACACGCAAACAGTTCTGCACGCCCACCCACGGGTGGGCCGGCCGTGGCGGCACACCCAGAGGCAACCGCAAACCCTTCTGCACGCCCACCCACGGGTGGGCCGGCCGTGGCGGCACACCCAGTGGCACACGCAAACAGTTCTGCACGCCCACCCACGGGTGGGCCGGCCGTGGCGGCACACCCAGTGGCACACGCAAACAGTTCTGCACGCCCACCCACGGGTGGGCCGGCCGTGGCGGCACACCCAGTGGCACACGCAAACACTTCTGCACGCCCACCCACGGGTGGGCCGGCCGTGGCGGCACACCCAGAGGCACACGCAAACTGTTCTGCACGCCCACCCACGGGTGGGCCGGCCGTGGCGGCACACCCAGAGGCAAATGCAGGCCCTTCTGCACGCACACCCACGGGTGGGCCGGCCGTGGTGGCACACCCAGAGGCAATTGCAGGCCCTTCTGCACGCCCACCCACGGGTGGGCCGGCCGTGGCGGCACAGCCAGTGGCACACGCAAACAGTTCTGCACGCCCACCACGGGTGAACCGGCCGTGGCGGCACACCCAGAGGCAACCGCAGGCCCTTCTGCACGCCCACCCACGGGTGGGCCGGCCGTGGCGGCACACCCAGTGGCACACGCAAACAATTCTGCACGCCCACCCACGGGTGGGCCGGCCGTGGCGGCACACCCAGTGGCACACGCAAACAGTTCTGCACGCCCACCCACGGGTGGGCCGGCCGTGGCGGCACACCCAGAGGCATCACGCAGGCCCTTCTGCACGCCCACTCCACGGGTGGGCCGGCCGTGGCGGCACACCCAGAGGCACACGCAAACAGTTCTGCACGCCCACCCACGGGTGGGCCGGCCGTGGCGGCACACCCAGTGGCATCACGCAAACAGTTCTGCACGCCCACCCACGGGTGGGCCGGCCGTGGCGGCACATCCAGTGGCACACGCAAACAGTTCTGCACGCCCACCCACGGGTGGGCCGGCCGTGGCGGCACACCCAGTGGCACACGCAAACACTTCTGCACGCCCACCCACGGGTGGGCCGGCCGTGGCGGCACACCCAGTGGCACACGCAAACAGTTCTGCACGCCCACCCACGGGTGGGCCGGCCGTGGAGGCACATCCACTGGCACACGCAAACAGTTCTGCACGCCCACCCACGGGTGGGCCGGCCGTGGCGGCACACCCAGAGGCAACCGCAGACCCTTCTGCACGCCCACCCACGGGTGGGCCGGCCGTGGCGGCACACCCAGTGGCACACGCAAACAGTTCTGCACGCCCACCCACGGGTGGGCCGGCCGTGGCGGCACACCCAGATGCAACCCCAGGCCCTTCTGCACGCCCACCCACGGGTGGGCCGGCGGTAGCGGCACACCCAGAGGCACACGCAAACAGTTCTGCACGCCCACCCACGGGTGGGCCGGCCGTGGCGGCACATCCACTGGCGCACGCAAACAGTTCTGCACGCGCAACCACGGGTGGGCCGGCCGTGGCGGAACATCCACTTGCACACGCAAACAGTTCTGCACGCCCACCCACGGGTGGGCCGAGTTTGGCGGCACACCCAGTGGCACACGCAAACAGTTCTGCACGCCTACCCACGGGTGGGCCGGCCGTGGCGGCACACCCAGTGGCACACGCAGACAGTTCTGCACGCCCACCCACGGGTGGGCCGGCCGTGGCGGCACACCCAGAGGCAACCGCAAACCCTTCTGCACGCCCACCCACGGGTGGGCCGGCCGTGGCGGGCACGCCCAGTGGCACACGCAAACAGTTCTGCACGCCCACCCACGGGTGGGCCGGCCGTGGCGGCACACCCAGAGGCACACGCAAACAGTTCTGCACGCCCACCCACGGGTGGGCCGGCCGTGGCGGCACACCCAGGGGCAACTCGCAGGCTCTTCTGCACGCCCACCCACGGGTGGGCCGGCCGTGGCGGCACACCCAGTGGCACACGCAAACAGTTCTGCACGCCCAGCCACGGGTGGGCCGGCCGTGGCGGCACACCCAGAGGCACACGCAAACAGTTCTGCACGCCCACCCACGGGTGGGCCGGCCGTGGCGGCACACCCAGAGGCAACCGCAGGCCCTTCTGCACGCCCACCCACGGGTGGGCCGGCCGTGGCGGCACACCCAGTGGCACACGCAAACAGTTCTGCACGCCCACCCACGGGTGGGCCGGCCGTGGCGGCACACCCAGTGGCACACGCAAACAGTTCTGCACGCCCACCCACGGGTGGGCCGGCCGTGGCTGCACACCCAGAGGCAAACGCAGGCACTTCTGCACGCTCACCCACGGGGGGGCCGGCCGTGGCTGCACACCCAGAGGCAACCCCAGGCCCTTCTGCACGCCCACTCACGTGTGGGCCGGCCGTGGCGGCACACCCAGAGGCCATTGCAGGCCCTTCTGCACCTTCACCCACGGGTGGGCCGGCCGTGGCGGCACACCCAGAGGCAACCGCAAACCCTTCTGCACGCCCCACCCACGGGTGGGCCGGCCGTGGCGGCACACACAGAGGCCCCACGCAGGCCCTTCTGCACGCCCACCCACGGGTGGGCCGGCCGTGGCGGCACACCCAGAGGCAACCCCAGGCCCTTCTGCACGCCAACCCACGGGTGGGCCGGCCGTGGCGGCACACCCAGTGGCACACGCAAACAGTTCTGCACGCCCACCCACGGGTGGGCCGGCCGTGGCGGCACACCCAGCTGGCACACGCAAACAGTTCTGCACGCCCACCCACGGGTGGGCCGGCCGTGGCGGCACACCCCAGAGGCACACTGCAGGCCCTTCTGCACGCCCACCCACGGGTGGGCCGGCCGTGGCGGCACACCCAGTGGCACACGTAAACAGTTCTGCACGCCCACCCACGGGTGGGCCGGCCGTGGCGGCACACCCAGAGGCACACGCAAACAGTTCTGCACGCCCACCCACGGGTGGGCCGGCCGTGGCGGCACACCCAGAGGCAACTGTAGGCCCTTCTGCACGCCCACCCACGGGTGGGCCGGCCGTGGCGGCACACCCAGAGGCACACGCAAACAGTTCTGCACGCCCACCCACGGGTGGGCCGGCCGTGGCGGCACACTGAGAGGCAACCACAGGCCCTTCTGCACGCCCACCCACGGGTGGGCCGGCCGTGGCTGCACACCCAGTGGCACACGCAAACGGTTCTGCACGCCCACCCACGGGTGGGCCGGCCGTGGCGGCACACCCAGAGGCAACCGCAGGCACTTCTGCACGCCCACCCACGGGTGGGCCGGCCGTGGCGGCACAGCCAGAGGCAACCGCAAACCCTTCTGCACGCCCACCCACGGGTGGGCCGGCCGTGGCGGCACACCCAGAGGCAACCGCAAACAGTTCTGCACGCCCACCCACGGGTGGGCCGGCCGAGGCTGCACACCCAGTGGCACACGCAAACAGTTCTGCACGCCCACCCACGGGTGGGCCGGCCGTGGCGGCACACCCAGAGGCAACCGCAAACCCTTCTGCACGCCCACCCACGGGTGGGCCGGCCGTGGCGGCACACCCAGTGGCACACGCAAACAGTTCTGCACGCCTACCCTCGGGTGGGTCGGCCGTGGCGGCACACCCAGTGGCACACGCAAACAGTTCTGCACGCCCACCCACGGGTGGGCCGGCCGTGGCGGCACACCCAGTGGCACACGCAAACACTTCTGCACGCCCACCCACGGGTGGGCCGGCCGTGGCGGCACACCCAGAGGCACACGCAAACTGTTTTGCACGCCCACCCACGGGTGGGCCGGCCGTGGCGGCACACCCAGAGGCAAATGCAGGCCCTTCTGCACGCACACCCACGGGTGGGCCGGCCGTGGTGGCACACCCAGAGGCAATTGCAGGCCCTTCTGCACGCCCACCCACGGGTGGGCCGGCCGTGGCGGCACAGCCATTGGCACACGCAAACAGTTCTGCACGCCCACCACGGGTGAACCGGCCGTGGAGGCACACCCAGAGGCAACCGCAGGCCCTTCTGCACACCCACCCACGGGTGGGCCGGCCGTGGCGGCACACCCAGTGGCACACGCAAACAGTTCTGCACGCCCACCCACGGGTGGGCCGGCCGTGGCGGCACACCCAGTGGCACACGCAAACAGTTCTGCACGCCCACCCACGGGTGGGCCGGCCGTGGCGGCACACCCAGAGGCACACGCAGGCTCCTTCTGCACGCCCACCCACGGGTGGGCCGGCCGTGGCGGCACACCCAGAGGCACACGCAAACAGTTCTGCACGCCCACCCACGGGGTGGGCCGGCCGTGGCGGCACACCCAGTGGCACACGCAGACAGCTTCTGCACGCCCACTCCACGGGTGGGCCGGCCGTGGCGGCACATCCAGTGGCACACGCAAACAGTTCTGCACGCCCACCCACGGGTGGGCCGGCCGTGGCGGCACACCCAGTGGCACACGCAAACACTTCTGCACGCCCACCCACGGGTGGGCCGGTTGTGGCGGCACACCCAGTGGCACACGCAAACAGTTGTGCACGCCCACCCACGGGTGGGCCGGCCGTGGCGGCACATCCACTGGCACACGCAAACAGTTCTGCACGCCCACCCACGGGTGGGCCGGCCGTGGCGGCACACCCAGAGGCACACGCAAACACTTCTGCACGCCCACCCACGGGTGGGCCGGCCGTGGCGGCACACCCAGAGGCACACGCAAACAGCTTCTGCACGCCCACCCACGGGTGGGCCGGCCGTGGCGGCACACCCCAGAGGCAACGCAGGCCCTTCTGCACGCCCACCCACGGGTGGGCCGCCGTGGCGGCACACACAGAGTCACACGCAGGCCCTTCTGCACGCCCACCCACGGGTGGGCCGGCCGTGGCGGCACACCCAGTGGCACACGCAAACAATTGTGCACGCCCACCCACGGGTGGGCCGGCCGTGGCGGCACACCCAGAGGCAACACGCAGGCCCTTCTGCACGCCAACCCACGGGTGGGCCGGCCGTGGCGGCACACCCAGAGGCACACGCAAACAGTTCTGCACGCCCAGCCACGGGTGAGCCGGCCGTGGCGGCACACCCAGTGGATCACGATACAGTTCTGCACGCCCACTCCACGGGTGGGCCGGCCGTGGCGGCACATCCAGTGGCACACGCAAACAGTTCTGCACGCCCACCCACGGGTGGGCCGGCCGTGGCGGCACACCCAGTGGCACACGCAAACACTTCTGCACGCCCACCCACGGGTGGGCCGGGCCTGTGGCGGGGCACACCCAGTGGCACACGCAAACTGTTGTGCACGCCCACCCACGGGTGGGCCGGCCGTGGAGGCACATCCACTGGCACACGCAAACAGTTCTGCACGCCCACCCACGGGTGGGCCGGCCGTGGCGGCACACCCAGTGGCACACGCAAACACTTCTGCACGCCCACCCACGGGTGGGCCGGCCGTGGCGGCACACCCAGAGGCACACGCAAACTGTTTTGCACGCCCACCCATGGGTGGGCCGGCCGTGGCGGCACACCCAGAGGCAAATGCAGGCCCTTCTGCACGCACACCCACGGGTGGGCCGGCCGTGGTGGCACACCCAGAGGCAATTGCAGGCCCTTCTGCACGCCCACGCACGGGTGGGCCGGCCGTGGCGGCACAGCCATTGGCACACGCAAACAGTTCTGCACGCCCACCACGGGTGAACCGGCCGTGGAGGCACACCCAGAGGCAACCGCAGGCCCTTCTGCACACCCACCCACGGGTGGGCCGGCCGTGGCGGCACACCCAGTGGCACACGCAAACAATTCTGCACGCCCACCCACGGGTGGGCCGGCCGTGGCGGCACACCCAGTGGCACACGCAAACAGTTCTGCACGCCCACTCCACGGGTTGGCCGGCCGTGGCGGCACACCCAGAGGCAAACGCAGGCCCTTCTGCACGCCCACCCACGGGTGGGCCGGCCGTGGCGGCACACCCAGAGGCACACGCAAACAGTTCTGCACGCCCACCCACGGGTGGGCCGGCCGTGGCGGCACACCCAGAGGCAACACGCAGGCCTTTCTGCACGCCCCACTCCACGGGTGGGCCGGCCGTGGCGGCACACCCAGAGGCACACGCAAACAGTTCTGCACGCCCACCCACGGGTGGGCCGGCCGTGGCGGCACACCCAGAGGCAACACGCAGGACCTTTCTGCACGCCCACCCACGGGTGGGCCGGCCGTGGCGGCACACCCAGTGGCACACGCAAACAGTTCTGCACGCCCACCCACGGGTGGGCCGGCCGTGGCGGCACACCCATTGGCACACGCAAACAGTTCTGCACGCCCACCCACGGGTGGGCCGGCCGTGGCGGCACACCCAGAGGCAACCGCAGGCCCTTCTGCACGCCCACCCACGGGTGGGCCGGCCGTGGCGGCACACCCAGAGGCAAACGCAGGCCCTTCTGCACGCCCACCCACGGGTGGGCCGGCCGTGGCGGCACACCCAGAGGCACACGCAAACATTTCTGCACGCCCCACCCACGGGTGGGCCGGCCGTGGCGGCACACCCAGAGGCAACCGCAGGCCCTTCTGCACGCCCACCCACGGGTGGGCCGGCCGTGCTGCACACCCAGTGGCACACGCAAACAGTTCTGCACGCCCACCCACGGGTGGGCTGGCCGTGGCGGCACACCCAGAGGCAACCGCAGGCAGTCTTCTGCACGCCCACCCACGGGTGGGCCGGCCGTGGCGGCACAGCCAGAGGCAACCGCAAACCTTTTTCTGCACGCCCACCCACGGGTGGGCCGGCCGTGGCGGCACACCCAGAGGCAACCGCAAACAGTTCTGCACGCCCACCCACGGGTGGGCCGCCGGCTGCATACCCAGTGGCACACGCAAACAGTTCTGCACGCCCACCCACGGGTGGGCCGGCCGTGGCGGCACACCCATTGGCAACCGCAAACCCTTCTGCACGCCCACCCACGGGTGGGCCGGCCGTGGAGGCACACCCAGTGGCACACGCAAACAGTTCTGCACGCCCACTCCACGGGTGGGCCGGCCGTGGCGGCACACCCAGTGGCACACGCAAACAGTTCTGCACGCCCACCCACGGGTGGGCCGGCCGTGGCGGCACACCCAGTGGGCACACGCAACACTTCTTGCACGCCTACCCACGGGTGGGCCGGCCGTGGCGGCACACCCAGAGGCACACGCAAACAGTTCTTTGCACGCCTACCCATGGGTGGGCCGGCCGTGGCGGCACACCCAGAGGCAAACGCAGGCCCTTCTGCACGCCCACCCACGGGTGGGCCGGCCGTGGCGGCACACCCAGAGGCAATTGCAGGCCCTTTCTGCACGCCCCACCCACGGGTGGGCCGGCCGTGGCGGCACAGCCATTGGCACACGCAAACAGTTCTGCACGCCCACCACGGGTGAACCGGCCGTGGAGGCACACCCAGAGGCAACCGCAGGCCCTTCTGCACGCCCACCCACGGGTGGGCCGGCCGTGGCGGCACACCCCAGAGGCACACCGCAGGCACTTCTGCACGCCCACCCACGGGTGGGCCGGCCGTGGGCTGCACACCCAGTGGCACACGCAAACAGTTCTGCACGCCCACCCACGGGTGGGCCGGCCGTGGCGGCACACCCAGAGGCAACACGCAGGCACTTTGCACGCCCCACCCACGGGTGGGCCGGCCGTGGCGGCACACCCAGAGGCAACCGCAAACCCTTCTGCACTCCCACTCCACGGGTGGGCCGGCCGTGGCGGCACACCCAGAGGCAACCGCAAACAGTTTCTGCACGCCCACCCACGGGTGGGCCGGCCAGGCTGCACACCCAGTGGCACACGCAAACAGTTCTGCACGCCCACCCACGGGTGGGCCGGCCGTGGCGGCACACCCATTGGCAACCGCAAACCCTTCTGCACGCCCACACTCGGGTAGGCCGCCGTGGACGGCACACCCAGTGGCACACGCAAACAGTTCTGCACGCCCCACCCACGGGTGGGCCGGCCGTGGCGGCACACCCAGTGGCACACGCAAACAGTTCTGCACGCCCACCCACGGGTGGGCCGGCCGTGGCGGCACACCCAGTGGCACACGCAAACACTTCTGCACGCCCCACCCACGGGTGGGCCGGCCGTGGCGGCACACCCAGAGGCACACGCAAACTGTTTTGCACGCCTACCCATGGGTGGGCCGGCCGTGGCGGCACACCCAGCGGCAAATGCAGGCCCTTCTGCACGACACCCACGTGGGTGGGCCGGCCGTGGCGGCACACCCAGAGGCAACTGCAGGCTCTTCTGCACGCCCCACTCCACGGGTGGGCCGGCCGTGGCGGCACAGCCATTGGCACACGCAAACAGTTCTGCACGCCCACCACGGGTGAACCGGCCGTGGAGGCACACCCAGAGGCAACCGCAGGCCCTTCTGCACACCCACCCACGGGTGGGCCGGCCGTGGCGGCACACCCAGTGGCACACGCAAACAATTCTGCACGCCCACCCACGGGTGGGCCGGCCGTGGCGGCACACCCAGTGGCACACGCAAACAGTTCTGCACGCCGGCCCACGGGTGGGCCGGCCGTAGCGGCACACACAGAGCTTCACGCAGGCCCTTCTACACGCCAACCCACGGGTGGGCGGGCCGTGGCGGCACACCCAGAGGCACACGCAAACAGTTGTGCACGCCAGCCACGGGTGAGCCGGCTGTGGCGGCACACCCAGTGGATCACGCATACAGTTCTGCACGCCCACCCCACGGGTGGGCCGGCCGTGGCGGCACATCCAATGGCACACGCAAACAGTTCTGCACGCCACCCACGGGTGGGCCGGCCGTGGCGGCACACCCAGTGGCACACGCAAACACTTCTCTACGCCCACACACGGGTGGGCCGGTTGTGGCGGCACACCCAGTGGCACACGCAAACAGTTGTGCACGCCCACCCACGGGTGGGCCGGCCGTGGAGGCACATCCACTGGCACACGCAAACAGTTCTGCACGCCCACCCACGGGTGGGCCGGCCGTGGCGGCACACCCAGTGGCACACGCAAACACTTCTGCACGCCCCACCCACGGGTGGGCCGGCCGTGGCGGCACACCCAGAGGCACACGCAAACTGTTTTGCACGCCACTCCATGGTGGGCCGCCGTGGCGCACACCCAGAGGCAAATGCAGGCCCTTCTGCACGCACACCCACGGGTGGGCCGGCCGTGGTGGCACACCCAGAGGCAATTGCAGGCTCTTCTGCACTCCCACGCACGGGTGGGCCGGCCGTGGCGGCACAGCCATTGGCACACGCAAACAGTTCTGCACGCCTACCCACGGGTGGGCCGGCCGTGGCGGCACATCCAGTGGCACACGCAAACAGTTCTGCACGCCTAGCCACGGGTGGGCCGGTCGTGGCAGCACACCCAGAGGCACACGCAAACAGTTCTGCACGCCCACTCCACGGGTGGGCCGGCCGTGGCGGCACACCCAGAGGCAACCGCAGGCCCATCTGCACGCCCACCCACGGGTGGGCCGGCCGAGGCTGCACACCCAGTGGATCACGCAACAGTTATGCACGGCCGCCCACGGGTGGGCCGGCCGGGCGGCACATCCAGAGTCACACGCAAAGCAGTTCTGCACGCCCTCCCACGGGTGGGCCGGCCGTGGCTGCACACCCAGAGGCAAACGCAGGCACTTCTGCACGCCCACCCACGGGTGGGCCGGCCGTGGCTGCACACCCAGAGGCAACCTCAGGCCCTTCTGCACGCCCCACTCACGGGTGGGCCGGCCGTGGCGGCACACCCAGTGGCACACGCAAACAGTTCTGCACAGCCACCCACGGGTGGGCCGGCCGTGGCGGCACACCCAGAGGCACACGCAAACAGTTCTGCACGCCCACCCACGGGTGGGCCGGCCGTGGCGGCACACCCAGAGGCAACTGTAGGCCCTTCTGCACGCCCCACCCACGGGTGGGCCGGCCGTGGCGGCACACCCAGAGGCACACGCAAACAGTTCTGCACGCCCACCCACGGGTGGGCCGGCCGTGGCGGCACACCCAGAGGCAACCACAGGCTCTTCTGCACGCCCCACCCACGGGTGGGCCGGCCGTGGCTGCACACCCAGTGGCACACGCAAACAGTTCTGCACGCCCACCCACGGGTGGGCGGGCCGTGGCGGCACACCCAGAGGCAACCGCAGGCACTTCTGCACGCCCACCCACGGGTGGGCCGGCCGTGGCGGCACAGCCAGAGGCAACCGCAAACCCTTCTGCACGCCCACCCACGGGTGGGCCGGCCGTGGCGGCACACCCAGAGGCAACCGCAAACAGTTCTGCACGCCCACCCACGGGTGGGCCGGCCGTGGCTGCACACCTAGTGGCACACGCAAACAGTTCTGCACGCCTCACCCACGGGTGGGCCGGCCGTGGCGGCACACCCAGAGGCAACCGCAAACCCTTCTGCACGCCCCACACCACGGGTAGGCCGGCCGTGGCGGCACACCCAGTGGCACACGCAAACAGTTCTGCACGCCTACCACGGGTGAACCGGCCGGAGGCACACCAGAGGCAACCGCAGGCCCTTCTGCACACCCACCCACGGGTGGGCCGGCCGTGGCGGCACACCCAGTGGCACACGCAAACAGTTCTGCACGCCGGCCCACGGGTGGGCCGGCCGTAGCGGCACACACAGAGCTTCACGCAGGCCCTTCTGCACGCCAACCCACGGGTGGGCGGGCCGTGGCGGCACACCCAGAGGCACACGCAAACAGTTGTGCACGCCAGCCACGGGTGAGCCGGCTGTGGCGGCACACCCAGTGGATCACGCATACAGTTCTGCACGCCCACCCACGGGTGGGCCGGCCGTGGCGGCACATCCAATGGCACACGCAAACAGTTCTGCACGCCCACCCACGGGTGGGCCGGCCGTGGCGGCACACCCAGTGGCACACGCAAACACTTCTGTACGCCCACCCACGGGTGGGCCGGCTGTGGCGGCACACCCAGTGGCACACGCAAACAGTTGTGCACGCCCACCCACGGGTGGGCCGGCCGTGGAGGCACATCCACTGGCACACGCAAACAGTTCTGCACGCCCACCCACGGGTGGGCCGGCCGTGGCGGCACACCCAGTGGCACACGCAAACACTTCTGTACGCCCACCCACGGGTGGGCCGGCCGTGGCGGCACACCCAGAGGCACACGCAAACTGTTTTGCACGCCCACCCATGGGTGGGCCGGCCGTGGCGGCACACCCAGAGGCAAATGCAGGCCCTTCTGCACGCACACCCACGGGTGGGCCGGCCGTGGTGGCACACCCAGAGGCAATTGCAGGCCCTTCTGCACGCCCCACCCACGGGTGGGCCGGCCGTGGCGGCACACCCAGTGGCACACGCAAACAGTTCTGCACGCCCACCCACGGCTGGGCCGGCCGTGGCGGCACACCCAGAGGCACACCGCAGGCCCTTCTGCACGCCCACCCACGGGTGGGCCGGCCGTGGCGGCACACCCAGAGGCACACGCGAACAATTCTGCACGCCCACCCACGGGTGGGCCGGCCGTGGCGGCACACCCAGTGGCACACGCAAACAGTTCTGCACGCCCACTCCACGGGTGGGCCGGCCGTGGCGGCACACCCAGAGGCAACACGCAGGCCCTTCTGCACGCCCACTCCACGGGTGGGCCGGCCGTGGCGGCACACCCAGAGGCACACGCAAACAGTTCTGCACGCCCACCCACGGGTGGGCCGGCCGTGGCGGCACACCCAGAGGCACACGCAGGCCGTTCTGCACGCCCCACTCCACGGGTGGGCCGGCCGTGGCGGCACACCCAGAGGCACACGCAAACAGTTCTGCACGCCCACCCACGGGTGGCCGGCCGTGGCGGCACACCCAGAGGCACACGCAGGACCCTTCTGCACGCCTACCCACGGGTGGGCCGGCCGTGGCGGCACACCCAGATGGCACACGCAAACAGTTCTGCACGCCCACCCACGGGTGGGCCGGCCGTGGCGGCACACCCAGTGGCACACGCAAACAGTTCTGCACGCCCACCCACGGTGTGGGTCGGCCGGGCGGCACACCCAGAGGCAACCGCAGGCCCTTCTGCACGCCCCACCCACGGGTGGGCCGGCCGTGGCGGCACACCCAGAGGCAAACGCAGGCCCTTCTGCACGCCTCACCCACGGGTGGGCCGGCCGTGGCGGCACACCCAGAGGCACACGCAAACAGTTCTGCACGCCCACCCACGGGTGGGCCGGCCGTGGCGGCACACCCAGAGGCAACCACAGGCACTTCTGCACGCCCACCCACGGGTGGGCCGCCGTGGCTGCACACCCAGTGGCACACGCAAACAGTTCTGCACGCCCACCCACGGGTGGGCCGGCCGTGGCGGCACACCCAGAGGCAACACGCAGGCATCTTCTGCACGCCACCCACGGGTGGGCCGGCCGTGGCGGCACACCCAGAGGCAACACGCAAACAGTTCTGCACGCCCCACCCACGGGTGGGCCGGCCGTGGCGGCACACCCAGAGGCAACACGCAAACAGTTCTGCACGCCCACCCACGGGTGGGCCGGCCGTGGCGGCACACCCAGTGGCACACGCAAACAGTTCTGCACGCCCACCCACGGGTGGGCCGGCCGTGGCGGCACACCCAGAGGCAACACGCAAACCCTTCTGCACGCCACCCACGGGTGGGCCGGCCGTGGCGGCACACCCAGTGGCACACGCAAACAGTTCTGCACGCTCACCCACGGGTGGGCCGGCCGTGGCGGCACACCCAGTGGCAACACGCAAACAGTTCTGCACGCCCACCCACGGGTGGGCCGGCCGTGGCGGCACACCCAGAGGCACACGCAAACACTTCTGCACGCCCACCCACGGGTGGGGCCGGCCGTGGCGGCACACCCAGAGGCAACCGCAAACCCTTCTGCACGCCCACCCACGGGTGGGCCGGCCGTGGCGGCACACCCAGAGGCAACACGCAGACTCTTCTGCACGCCACCCACGGGTGGGCCGGCCGTGGCGGCACACCCAGTGGCACACGCAAACAGTTCTGCACGCCCACCCACGGGTGAACCGGCCGTGGCGGCACACCCAGAGGCAACCGCAGGCCCTTCTGCACGCCCACCCACGGGTGGGCCGGCCGTGGCGGCACACCCAGTGGCACACGCAAACAGCTTCTGCACGCCCACCCACGGGTGGGCCGGCCGTGGCGGCACACCCAGTGGCACACCGCAAACAGTTCTGCACGCCCACCCACGGGTGGGCCGGCCGTGGCGGCACACCCAGAGGCAACACGCAGGCCCTTCTGCACGCCAACTCCACGGGTGGGCCGGCCGTGGCGGCACACCCAGAGGCACACGCAAACAGTTCTGCACGCCCAGCCACGGGTGGGCCGGCCGTGGCGGCACACCCAGTGGCACACGCAAACAGTTCTGCACGCCCACCCACGGGTGGGCCGGCCGTGGCGGCACACCCAGTGGCACACGCAAACAGTTCTGCACGCCCACCCACGGGTGGGCCGGCCGTGGCGGCACACCCAGTGGCACACGCAAACACTTCTGCACGCCCACCCACGGGTGGGCCGGCCGTGGCGGCACACCCAGTGGCACACGCAAACAGTTCTGCACGCCCACTCCACGGGTGGGCCGGCCGTGGCGGCACACCCAGTGGCACACGCAAACAGTTCTGCACGCCCACCCACGGGTGGGCCGGCCGTGGCGGCACACCCAGTGGCACACGCAAACACTTCTGCACGCCCACTCCACGGGTGGGCCGGCCGTGGCGGCACACCCAGAGGCACACGCAAACTGTTCTGCACGCCCACCCACGGGTGGGCCGGCCGTGGCGGCACACCCAGAGGCAACATGCAGGCCCTTCTGCACGCCCACCCACGGGTGGGCCGGCCGTGGCGGCACACCCAGAGGCAATTGCAGGCCCTTCTGCACGCCCACGCCACGGGTGGGCCGGCCGTGGCGGCACAGCCAGTGGCACACGCAAACAGTTCTGCACGCCCACCCACGGGTGAGCCGGCCGTGGAGGCACACCCAGAGGCAACCGCAGGCCCTTCTGCACGCCCACCCACGGGTGGGCCGGCCGTGGCGGCACACCCAGTGGCACACGCAAACAGTTCTGCACGCCCACCCACGGGTGGGCCGGCCGTGGCGGCACACCCAGTGGCACACGCAAACAGTTCTGCACGCCCCACCCACGGGTTGGCCGGCCGTGGCGGCACACCCAGAGGCAAACGCAGGCCCTTCTGCACGGCTCACTCCACGGTGGGCCGGCCGTGGCGGCACACCCAGAGGCACACGCAAACAGTTCTGCACGCCCACCCACGGGTGGGCCGGCCGTGGCAGCACACCCAGAGGCAACCCCAGGCCTTTCTGTACGCCCACCCACGGGTGGGGCGGCCGTAGCGGCACACCCAGAGGCACACGCAAACAGTTCTGCACGCCCACCCATGGGTGGCCGGCCGTGGCGGCACACCCAGAGGCACACGCAGGACCTTCTGCACGCCTACCCACGGGTGGGCCGGCCGTGGCGGCACACCCAGGTGCACACGCAAACAGTTCTGCACGCCCACACACGGGTGGGCCGGCCGTGGCGGCACACCCATTGGCACACGCAAACAGTTCTGCACGCCCACCCACGGGTGGGCCGGCCGTGGCGGCACACCCAGAGGCAACACGCAGGCCCTTCTGCACGCCTCACTCCACGGGTGGGCCGGCCGTGGCGGCACACCCAGAGGCAAACGCAGGCCCTTCTGCACGCCTCACCCACGGGTGGGCCGGCCGTGGCGGCACACCCAGAGGCACACGCAAACAGTTCTGCACGCCCACCCACGGGTGGGCCGGCCGTGGCGGCACACCCAGAGGCAACACGCAGGCCCTTCTGCACGCCCCACCCACGGGTGGGCCGGCCGTGGCGGCACACCCCAGTGGCACACGCAAGCAGTTCTGCACGCCCACCCACGGGTGGGCCGGCCGTGGCGGCACACCCAGAGGCAACACGCAGGCATCTTCTGCACGCCCACCCACGGGTGGGCCGGCCGTGGCGGCACACCCAGAGGCAACCGCAGAACCCTTCTGCACGCCCACTCCACGGGTGGGCCGGCCGTGGCGGCACACCCAGAGGCAACCGCAAACAGTTCTGCACGCCCACCCACGGGTGGGCCGGCCGAGGCTGCACACCCAGTGGCACACGCAAACAGTTCTGCACGCCCACCCACGGGTGGGCCGGCCGTGGCGGCACACCCAGTGGCAACCGCAAACCCTTCTGCACGCCCCACCCCACGGGTAGGCCGGCCGTGGATGCACACCCAGTGGCACACGCAAACAGTTCTGCACGCCCACCCACGGGTGGGCCGGCCGTGGCGGCACACCCAGTGGCACACGCAAACAGTTCTGCACGCCCACTCCACGGGTGGGCCGGCCGTGGCGGCACACCCAGTGGCACACGCAAACACTTCTGCACGCCCACCCACGGGTGGGCCGGCCGTGGCGGCACACCCAGAGGCACACGCAAACAGTTCTGCACGCCCACCCACGGGTGGGCCGGCCGTGGCGGCACACCCAGCGGCAAACGCAGGCTCTTCTGCACGCACACCCACGGGTGGGCCGGCCGTGGCGGCACACCCAGAGGCAACTGCAGGCTCTTCTGCACGCCCACCCACGGGTGGGCCGGCCGTGGCGGCACACCCAGTGGCACACGCAAACAGTTCTGCACGCCCACCACGGGTGAACCGGCCGTGGCGGCACACCCAGAGGCAACCGCAGGCCCTTCTGCACACCCACCCATCGGGTGGGCCGGCCGTGGCGGCACACCCAGTGGCACACGCAAACAGCTTCTGCACGCCCACCCACGGGTGGGCCGGCCGTGGCGGCACACCCAGTGGCACACGCAAACAGTTCTGCACGCCCACCCACGGGTGGGCCGGCCGTGGCGGCACACCCAGAGGCATCACGCAGGCCCTTCTGCACGCCCACCCACGGGTGGGCCGGCCGTGGCGGCACACCCAGAGGCACACGCAAACAGTTCTGCACGCCAGCCACGGGTGGGCCGGCCGTGGCGGCACACCCAGTGGATCACGCATACAGTTCTGCACGCCCACCCACGGGTGGGCCGGCCGTGGCGGCACATCCAGTGGCACACGCAAACAGTTCTGCACGCCCACCCACGGGTGGGCCGGGCCGTGGCGGCACACCCAGTGGCACACGCAAACAGTTCTGCACGCCCACCCACGGGTGGGCCGGTCGTGGCGGCACACCCAGTGGCACACGCAAACAGTTCTGCACGCCCACCCACGGGTGGGCCGGCCGTGGAGGCACATCCAGTGGCACACGCAAACAGTTCTGCACGCCCACCCACGGGTGGGCCGGCCGTGGCGGCACACCCAGTGGCACACGCAAACACTTCTGCACGCCCACCCACGGGTGGGCCGGCCGTGGCGGCACACCCAGAGGCACACGCAAACTGTTCTGCACGCCCACCCACGGGTGGGCCGGCCGTGGCGGCACACCCAGAGGCAAACGCAGGCCCTTCTGCACGCCCACCCACGGGTGGGCCGGCCGTGGTGGCACACCCAGAGGCAACTGCAGACCCTTCTGCACGCCCACCCACGGGTGGGCCGGCCGTGGCGGCACAGCCAGTGGCACACGCAAACAGTTCTGCACGCCCACCCACGGGTGGGCCGGCCGTGGCGGCACACCCAGAGGCACACCGCAGGCCCTTCTGCACGCCCACCCACGGGTGGGCCGGCCGTGGCGGCACACCCAGAGGCACACGCAAACAGTTCTGCACGCCCACCCACGGGTGGGCCGGCCGTGGCGGCACACCCAGAGGCACACGCAGACACGTTCTGCACGCCCACTCCACGGGTGGGCCGGCCGTGGCGGCACACCCAGAGGCACACGCAGACAGTTCTGCACGCCCACCCACGGGTGGGCCGGCCGTGGCGGCACACCCAGAGGCACACGCAAACAGTTCTGCACGCCCACCCACGGGTGGGCCGGCCGTGGCGGCACACCCAGAGGCAACACGCAGGCCCTTCTGCACGCCCCACCCACGGGTGGGCCGGCCGTGGCGGCACACCCAGAGGCACACGCAAACAGTTCTGCACGCCCACCCACGGGTGGGCCGGCCGTGGCGGCACACCCAGAGGCACACGCAGAGGACCGTTCTGCACGCCCACCCACGGGTGGGCCGGCCGTGGCGGCACACCCAGAGGCACACGCAAACAGTTCTGCACGCCCACCCACGGGTGGGCCGGCCGTGGCGGCACACCCATTGGCACACGCAAACAGTTCTGCACGCCCACCCACGGGTGGGCCGGCCGTGGCGGCACACCCAGAGGCAACACGCAGACACTTCTGCACGCCCACCCACGGGTGGGCCGGCCGTGGCGGCACACCCAGAGGCAACACGCAGGCCCTTCTGCACGCCCACCCACGGGTGGGCCGGCCGTGGCGGCACACCCAGAGGCACACGCAAACAGTTCTGCACGCCCACCCACGGGTGGGCCGGCCGTGGCGGCACACCCCAGTGGCACACCGCAGACCAGTTCTGCACGCCCACCCACGGGTGGGCCGGCCGTGGCTGCACACCCAGTGGCACACGCAAACAGTTCTGCACGCCCACCCACGGGTGGGCCGGCCGTGGCGGCACACCCAGAGGCAACCGCAAACTCAGTTCTGCACGCCCACCCACGGGTGGGCCGGCCGTGGCGGCACACCCAGTGGCACACGCAAACAGTTCTGCACGCCCACCCACGGGTGGGCCGGCCGTGGCGGCACACCCAGAGGCAACACGCAGGCCCTTCTGCACGCCCACCCACGGGTGGGCCGGCCGTGGCGGCACACCCAGAGGCAACACGCAAACCCTTCTGCACGCCCACTCCACGGGTGGGCCGGCCGTGGCGGCACACCCAGAGGCACACGCAGACAGCTTCTGCACGCCCACCCACGGGTGGGCCGGCCGTGGCGGCACACCCAGAGGCAACACGCAGAGCCCTTCTGCACGCCCACCCACGGGTGGGCCGGCCGTGGCGGCACACCCAGAGGCACACGCAAACAGTTCTGCACGCCCACCCACGGGTGGGCCGGCCGTGGCGGCACACCCAGAGGCAACACGCAAGCCGTTCTGCACGCCCACCCACGGGTGGGCCGGCCGTGGCGGCACACCCAGTGGCACACGCAAACAGCTTCTGCACGCCCACTCCACGGGTGGGCCGGCCGTGGCGGCACACCCAGAGGCAACCGCAAGCCCTTCTGCACGCCCACCCTCGGGTAGGGCCGGCCGTGGCGGCACACCCAGAGGCACACGCAAACAGTTCTGCACGCCCACCCACGGGTGGGCCGGCCGTGGCGGCACACCCAGTGGCACACGCAAACAGTTCTGCACGCCCACCCACGGGTGGGCCGGCCGTGGCGGCACACCCAGAGGCACACGCAAACACTTCTGCACGCCCACCCACGGGTGGGCCGGCCGTGGCGGCACACCCAGAGGCACACGCAAACAGTTCTGCACGCCCACCCACGGGTGGGCCGGCCGTGGCGGCACACCCAGTGGCACACCGCAAACACTTCTGCACGCCCACCCACGGGTGGGCCGGCCGTGGCGGCACACCCAGAGGCAACACGCAAACAGTTCTGCACGCCCACCCACGGGTGGGCCGGCCGTGGCGGCACACCCAGTGGCACACGCAAACAGTTCTGCACGCCCACCCACGGGTGGGCCGGCCGTGGCGGCACACCCAGTGGCACACGCAAACAGTTCTGCACGCCCACCCACGGGTGGTCCGGCCGTGGCGGCACACCCAGTGGCACACGCAAACAGTTCTGCACGCCCACCCACGGGTGGGCCGGCCGTGGCGGCACACCCAGTGGCACACGCAGACAGTTCTGCACGCCCACCCACGGG
>JAKWBO010000514.1:30000-32500 GCA_034336685.1 Luscinia luscinia
CTAACCCTAACCCTAACCCTAACCCTAACCCTAACCCTATCCCTTAACCCTAACACTATCCCTAACTTTATCCCTAACCTTAACTCTAACCCTAACCCTAACCCTAACCCTAACCCTAACCCTAATCCTAACCCTAACCCCAATTGTTAACCCCTAACCCTAACCCTAACCCCTAACCCTAACCCTAAAACCTAACCCCTGACCCTAACCTTAACCCTAACCCTAAACTTAACCCTAACCCTAACCATAACCCTAACCCTAACCCCTAACCCCTAACCCCTAACCCTAACCCTAACCCTAACCCTAACCCTAATTCAAACCCTAACCCTAACCCTAACCTTAACCCTAACCCTAACCCTAACCCTAACCCTAACCCTAACCCTAACCCTAACCCTAACCCTAACCCTAACCCTAACCCTAACCCTAACCCTAACCCTAACCCTAACCCTAACCCTAACCCTAACCCTAACCCTAAACCTAACCTTAACTTCTGCACGCACACCCACCGGTGGGTCAGCCGTTGCGGCACACCCAGAGGCAAACTCAGATACTTCTGAACGCCCAGCTACGGGTGGGCCGGCCGTTGCCGCATACCCAGGAACAACCCCGACACTGCTGCACGCCCACCCACGGGTGGGCCGGTTGTTGCTGCACAGCCAGAGGCACGCCCAGACACTAACCCTAACCCTAAACCTTAACACTAACCCTAACCCTTACCCTAAACCTAACCCTATCACTATCCATAACCCTAACCCTAACCCTAACATTAACCCTAACCCTAACCCTAACACTAACCCTAACCCTAACTTCTGCACGCACACTTACGGGTGGGCCGACCGTTGCGGCACACCCAGATGCAAACCCAGACACTTCTGCACGCCCACCTACGGGTGGGCCGGCCGTTGCGGCATACCCAGGGGCAACCGCAGACACTTCTGCACGCCCACCCACGAGTGGGCCATCCATTGCGGCAGACCCAGAGGCACACTCAGAGACTTCTGCACACCAAACCACGGGTGGGCCGTCTATTGCTGCACACCCAGAGGCACCCGCAGACACTTCTGCATGCCCACCGACGGGTATGCCGGCCATTGCTGCACACCCAGAGGCACGCGCTGACACTTCTGCATGCCCACCGACGGGTATGCCGGCCATTGCTGCACACCCAGAGGCACGCGCTGACACTTCTGCACGCCCACCCGCGGGTGGGCCGGCCATTGCTGCACACTCAGGGGCAACCCCACGCACTTCTGCACGCCCTCCAACGGGTCTGTCGGCCGTTGCGGCACTCCCAGCGGCAACACCAGACACTTCTGCACGCCCACTTACGTGTGGGCCGGCCATTGCGGCACAACCAAGGGCAAAGCCAGGCACTTCTGCACGCCCTCCCAAGGCTGAGCCGGCCGTTGAGGCCCATCCAGACGCAACACCAGACACTTCTGGACGCCCACACACGGGTGGGTCGGCCGTTGCGACACACCCCGGTGCAACTACAGACACTTCTGCACGCCCACCCACGGGTGGGCCGGCCGTTGCGGCGCGCCCAGTGGAAACCCCAGACCCTTCTTCATGCCCACCCACGGGTGGGCCGGCCATTGCTGCACACCCAGAGGCACCCGCAGACACTTCTGCACGCCCAACGTCGGGTGGGACGGCCGTAGTGGCACACACAGGGGAAAATTCAGGACATTTCGCACGGTCTCCCATGGGTGGACCGACAGTAGCGGCACACCCAGACGCAACACCAGACCCTTCTGCAGCCCCACCCACGGGTGGGCCCGCCATTCCTGCACACCCAGGGGAACCTACAGACACTTCTGCACGCCACCCACGGGTGAGCAGGCCATTACGGCACACCCAGAGGCACCCGGAGGCACTTCCGCACGCCCACCCACGGGTGAGCCGGCCGTGGCGACACACTCAGTGGCACATGCAAACAGTTCTGCACGCCCACCGACGGGTGGGCCGGCCGTGGTGGCACACCCAGAGGCACACGCAGGCCCTTCTGCACGCCCACCCACGGGTGGACCGGCCTCGGAGGCACACCCAGAGGCACACGCAGCAGTTCTGCACGCCCACCCACGGGTGGGCCGGCCGTGGCGGCACACCCAGTGGCACACGCAGCAGTTCTGCACGCCCATCCACGGGTGGGCCGGTCGTGGAGGCACACCCAGAGGCAACCGGAAACCCTTCTGCACGCCCACCCACGGGTGAGCCGGCTGTGGCGGCACACCCAGTGGCACACGCAGCAGTTCTGCACGCCCACCCACGGGTGGGCCGGCCGTGGCGGCACACTCAGTGGGACACGCAAACAGTTCTGCACGCCCACCCACGGGTGGGTCCGGCCGTGGCGGCACACCCAGTGGCACACGCAGACAGTTCTGCACGCCCACCCACGGGTGGGCCGGCCGTGGCGGCACACCCAGAGGCAACACGCATACAGTTCTGCACGCCCACCCACGGGTGGGCCGGCCGTGGCGGCACACCCAGAGGCAACCGC
>JAKWBO010000514.1:37500-40920 GCA_034336685.1 Luscinia luscinia
TAACCTTAACCCTAACCCTAACCCTAACCCTAACCCTAACCCTAACCCTAACCCTAACCCTAACCCTAACCCTAACCCTAATCCAAACCCTAACCCTAACCCTAACCCTAACCCTAACCCTAACCCCTAACCCCTAAACCTAACCTTAACTTCTGCACGCACACCCACCGGTGGGTCAGCCGCTACGGCACACCCAGAGGCAAACTCAGATACTTCTGAACGCCCAGCTACGGGTGGGCGGCCGTTGCCGCATACCCAGGAACAACCCCGACACTGCTGCACGCCCACTCCACGGGTGGGCCGGTTGTTGCTGCACAGCCAGAGGCACGCCCAGACACTAACCCTAACCCTAAACCTTAACACTAACCCTAACCCTTACCCTAAACCTAACCCTATCACTATCCATAACCCTAACCCTAACCCTAACCTTAACCCTAACCCTAACCCTAACACTAACCCTAACCCTAACTTCTGCACGCACACTTACGGGTGGGCCGACCGCTGCGGCACACCCAGATGCAAACCCAGACATCTTCTGCACGCCCACCTACGGGTGGGCCGGCCGCTGCGGCATACCCAGGGCAACCGCAGACACTTCTGCACGCCCACCCACGAGTGGGCCATCCATTGCGGCAGACCCAGAGGCACACTCAGAGACTTCTGCACACCAAACCACGGGTGGGCCGCTCTATTGCTGCACACCCAGAGGCACCCGCAGACACTTCTGCATGCCCCACCGACGGGTATGCCGGCCATTGCTGCACACCCAGAGGCACGCGCTGACACTTCTGCATGCCCACCGACGGGTATGCCGGCCATTGCTGCACACCCAGAGGCACGCGCTGACACTTTCTGCACGCCCACCCGCGGGTGGGCCGGCCATTGCTGCACACTCAGGGGCAACCCCACGCACTTCTGCACGCCTCCAACGGGTCTGTCGGCCGCTGCGGCACTCCCAGCGGCAACACCAGACACTTCTGCACGCCCACTTACGTGTGGGCCGGCCATTGCGGCACAACCAAGGGCAAAGCCAGGCACTTCTGCACGCCTCCCAAGGCTGAGCCGGCCGCTGAGGCCCATCCAGACGCAACACCAGACACTTCTGGACGCCTCACACACGGGTGGGTCGGCCGCTGCGACACACCCGGTGCAACTACAGACACTTCTGCACGCCCACTCCACGGGTGGGCCGGACGCTGCGGCGCGCCCAGTGGAAACCCCAGACCTCTTCTTCATGCCCACCCACGGGTGGGCCGGCCATTGCTGCACACCCAGAGGCACCCGCAGACACTTCTGCACGCCCAACGCCGGGTGGGGACGGCCGTAGTGGCACACACAGGGGAAAATTCAGGACATTTCGCACGGTCTCCCATGGGTGGACCGACAGTAGCGGCACACCCAGACGCAACACCAGACCCTTCTGCAGCCCCACCCACGGGTGGGCCCGCCATTCCTGCACACCCAGGGGAACCTACAGACACTTCTGCACGCCACCCACGGGTGAGCAGGCCATTACGGCACACCCAGAGGCACCCGGAGGCACTTCCGCACGCCCACCCACGGGTGAGCCGGCCGTGGCGACACACTCAGTGGCACATGCAAACAGTTCTGCACGCCCACCGACGGGTGGGCCGGCCGTGGTGGCACACCCAGAGGCAACCGCAGGCCCTTCTGCACGCCCACCCACGGGTGGACCGGCCTCGGAGGCACACCCAGAGGCACACGCAGCAGTTCTGCACGCCCCACCCACGGGTGGGCCGGCCGTCGCAGCACACCCAGTGGCACACGCAGCAGTTCTGCACGCCCATCCACGGGTGGGCCGGTCGTGGAGGCACACCCAGAGGCAACCGGAAACCTCTTCTGCACGCCCACCCACGGGTGAGCCGGCTGTGGCGGCACACCCAGTGGCACACGCAGCAGTTCTGCACGCCCACCCACGGTTGGGCCGGCGTGGCGACACACCCAGTGGCACACGCAGCAGTTCTGCACGCCCACCCACGGGTGGGCCGGCCGTGGCGGCACACGCAGAGGCAAACGCAGGCCCTTCTGCACGCCCACCCACGGGTGGGCCGGCCGTGGCGGCACACCCAGAGGTAAACGCAGGCACTTCTGCACGCCCACCCACGGGTGGGCCGGCCGTGGCGGCACACTCAGTGGGACACGCAAACAGTTCTGCACGCCCACCCACGGGTGGGCCGGCCGTGGCGGCACACCCAGTGGCACACGCAGACACTCTGCACGCCCACCCACGGGTGGGCCGGCCTGGCGGCACACTCAGAGGCAACCAAGGCCCTTCTGCACGCCCACCCACGGGTGGGCCGGCCGTGGCGGCACACCCAGAGGCAACCGCAGGCCCTTCTGCACGCCCACCCACGGGTGGGCCGGCCGTGGCGGCACAGCGAGTGGCACACGCAAACAGTTCTGCACGCCCACCCACGGGTGGGCCGGCCGTGGCGGCACACCCAGAGGCAACTGCAGGCCCTTCTGCTCGCCCACCCACGGGTGGACCGGCCGTGGCGGCACACCTAGTGGCACACGCAAACAGTTCTGCACGCCCACCCAGAGGTGGGCCGGCTGTGGCGGCACAACCAGTGGCACACGCAAACAGTTCTGCACGCCCACCCACGGGTGGGCCGGCCGTGGCAGCACATCCAGTTGCACACGCAAACAGTTCTGCACGCCCACCCACGGGTGGGCCGGCCGTGGCGGCACACCTAGTGGCGCACGCAAACAGTTCTGCACGCCCACCCAGAGGTGGGCCGGCTGTGGCGGCACACCCAGTGGATCACGCATACCGTTCTGCACGCCCACTCCACGGGTGGGCCGGCCGTGGCGGCACATCCAGTGGCACACGCAAACAGTTCTGCACGCCCACTCCACGGGTGGGCCGGCCGTGGCGGCACACCCCAGTGGCACACGCAAACAGTTCTGCACGCCCACCCACGGGTGGGCCGGCCGTGGCGGCACACCCAGTGGCATCACGCATACAGCTTCTGCACGCCCACCCACGGGTGGGCCGGCCGTGGCGGCACACCCAGAGGCAACACGCAAGCCCTTCTGCACGCCCACTCCACGGGTGGGCCGGCCGTGGCGGCACACCCAGTGGCACACGCAAACAGTTCTGCACGCCCACCCACGGGTGGGCCGGCCGTGGCGGCACACCCAGAGGCAACCGCAGGCCCTTCTGCACGCCCACCCACGGGTGGGCCGGCCGTGGCGGCACACCCAGAGGCACACGCAAACAGCTTCTGCACGCCCACCCACGGGTGGGCCGGCCGTGGCGGCACACTCGAGAGGCAACCCCAGGCCCTTCTGCACGCTCACCCACGGGTGGGCCGGCCGTGGCGGCACACCCAGTGGCACACGCAAACTGTTCTGCACGCCCACCCACGGGTGGGCCGGCCGTGGCGGCACAACCAG
>JAKWBO010000515.1:0-40806 GCA_034336685.1 Luscinia luscinia
CTCAAAATCCCCCAATCCTCAAAATCCAGCCAAAAATCCATGGAAAAAATCCCAAAATTCCTCAAAATTCACCTGAAAAAAACAAAAAATTGACTCAAAATTCCTCAAAATCCCAAAAAAAAAAAAAATCCCCAAATCCATCCCAAAAATCCACGGAAAAAATCCCAAAATTCCTCAAAATCCCTAAAAAAATTCCTCAAAATCCATCCCAAAATCCCAAAAATCCTCAAAAATCACCTGAAAAAACCCAAAATTAGTTTAAAATTCCTCAAAATCCCTAAAAAATTCCTCAAAATCCATCCCAAAAATCCACGGAAAAAATCCCAAAATTCCTCAAAATTCACCTGAAAAAAAACCAAAAATTGGCCAAAAATTCCTCAAAATCCCCACAAAAATTCTCAAAATCCATCCCAAAATCCACTAAAAATCCCAAAAATTTGGCCCAAAATTCCCTTTAAAAAATATTAAAATTTCCCCAAATCCTCAAAAATTCGACTGAAATTCCCCAAAATCCACCAAAAAAAAAAAAAAAATCCCCAAAATTATTCCCAAAAGCACCAAAATCCACAAAAAAATCCCCAAATTGTCCCAAAATTCCCAAAAATCTGCCCGGGGAAATCCGTCCTGGGGGTCCCGGGGGGGGCTTGGGGACAAATCTGGGGACACTGGGACAGCCCTGGGGATGGAACTGGGGACACTGGGAGGAACTGGGGACACTTTGGGGACACTTTAGGGGACACTGGGATGGAACTGGGGACACTGGGAGGAACTGGGGACACTGGGACAGCCCTGGGGGAGGAACTGGGGGCACTGGGAGGGAACTGGGGCACTTTGGGGACACTTTGGGGACACTGGGATGGATTTGGGGACACTGGGAGGGAACTGGGGACACTGGGAGGGAACTGGGGACACTGGGAGGTACTTAAGGACATTCTTGGGGACACTGGGAGGGGCTTGGGGACACTTTGGGGACACTGGGACAGGCCTGGGGACACTGGGGTGGCCTTGGGGACACTTTGGGGACAGATTTGGGGACATGGGGACAATGTGGAGGAGACTGGGATGGAACTGGGGACACTGGGACAGAATTGGGGACACTGGGGCGGCCTTGGGGACACTGGGAGGGACTTAAGGACATTCTTGGGGACACTGGGACACAATCGGGGACAAATTTGGGGACACTGGGATGGATTTGGGGACACCCCTGGGGACACTGGGACACTGTGGGGTGGCCTTAGGGGACACTTTGGGGACTTGGGGACACTTTGGGGACACTGGGATGCATTTGGGGACAGTGGGACAGAATTGAGGACACCCCTGGGGACACTGGGAGGGCTTAGGGGACACTTTGGGGACACTGGGATGGACACTGGGACACAGTGGGGACACTGGGACACAATTGGGGACACTGGGAGTGGCCTTGGGGACAGATTTGGGGACACTGGGGTGGATTTGGGGACACCCTGGGGACACTGGGACAATGTGGGGTGGCCTTGGGGACACTGGGGTGGCCTTGGAGACACTTTGGGGACACTGGGACGTACTTGGGGACACTGGGAGGGGCTTGGGGACAAATTTGGGGACACTGGGACAGGCCTGGGGACACTGGGGTGGCCTTAGGGACACTTTGGGGACAGATTTGGGGACATGGGGACAATGTGGAGGAGACTGGGATGGAACTGGAGACACTGGGACAGAATTGGGGACACTCTGGGGACACCTTGGGGACACTTTGGGGACACTGGGATGGATTTGGGGACATCTTGGGGACACTTTGGGGACACTCTGGGGACACTTCGCACAATCAGGGCCAGGCCGGGGCAGATTTTGGGTCATTTTAGGTCATTTTGGGGCCGTTTTTGGTGATTTTCGCTCCGTTTCCGAGCAGCTCGCGGCGGTTTTGGGGTCTCGCGGCCGTTTTGGATCAATTCGGGAGAATTTTGGGGTTTTTGGCGGATTTTGGGGTTTTTGGCGGATTTTTGGGGTTTTTGGCGGATTTTGGCTCGATTTTTGAAGCCTTTTAGGCCCCGTTGCCATGGCGACGCGTTCTCAAGTCTCGCCGCTGATTGGTCGATTCGAGGTCACGTGACTCCGCAGAGCCGCGCGCTGATTGGTCCGCCGGGAATCGGCCGCGCGGAGAGGCGGCCGCTGATTGGTCGGCGCCAGGTCACGTGCGCAGAGTGGCGGGGAGGGGAGCCGCAGGTGGGGAGCGCGGGGGGCCCCAAAATTTGGGGGGGGAGGAACCCCAAAATTTTTTGGGGGAGGAGAGACCCCGGGTGGGGGAGGGGCAGGGCAGAAAAGGAAAATTCTCCCAAAATTCCCAAAAATTCCCAAAAATTCCCCAAATTTATCCAAAATTCCCCAAAATTGTCCCGAAAAAATCCCAAAATCCCCAAAAATTCCAAAATTCCGCTAAAATTCCCCAAATCCCCGAATTCCCCAAAAATTTTCCCAAAATTCCCAAAAGTTTCAAAAAATCCCCAAAATCTCCCCCAAAAATTTCTTAAAATCCCCCAAAAATCTCCAAAATCCCAAAAATCTCCCAAAAATCTACAAATCCCCCAAATTTTCCCAAGTCAGCTCAAATTTTCCCCAAATCTCTCAAAATTACTCCCCAAATCCTCAAAAAAATCCCAAAATTCCCCAAATCTCCAAAATTCCCCCAAATTCCCCCAAAAATCTCCTAAAATCCCCCCAAAATTCCCAAAATCCCAAAACTCCCCAAAATCTCCCAAAAATCCCAAGAATTCCCCCAAATTCCCCAAAATCCCAAAATACCCCAAAATTCCCCAAAATCCCCAAAATCCCCCCTAAAAATCCCAAAATTCCCCAAAATGTCCCAAAACTCCCAAAAATCCTAAAAAATCCCCAGAAATCCCCCAAAATTCCCCAAAAATCCCGAAATTCCCCCAAAAATCCCAAGTCCCCCAAATTTTCCCAAATCCCCCAAATTCCCCTAAATCCTCAAAAAATCTCCAAAAATCCCCAAAAACTCCGAAAATGCCCAAAATCCCCAAAAATCCTCAAAAAATCCCAAAATTCCCAAAATGCCCCAAAATCCCAAAATCCCCAAAAATCCCCCAAAAATCCCCAAAATTCCCAAAATCCCCAAAAATCCTTCAAAATATCCCCCAAAAAATCCCAAAATTCCCAAAAGCCCCAAAATCTCAAAATTCCCCAAAAATCCCAAAATCCCCAAAAAATCCCCAAAAATCCCCCAAAATCCCAAAATCCCCAAAAATCTCCCAAAAGTCCCAAAATCCCCCAAAAATTCCCAGAATTCCCCCAAAAATTCCCAAAAATCCCAAATTTCCCCAAAATCCCAAAATGCCCCAAAATGCCCCAAAATTCCCAAAATGCTCTAAAATTCCCCAAAATCCCTAAAATCCTACCAAAAATCCCAAAATCTCCCCCAAAATCCCCAAAAAATTCCCCAAAATCCCCACAATTCTCCCAAAATCCCCCAAAATTCCCAAAATATCCCAAAAATCTCCCAAAAATCCCAAAATTCCCCCAAATTCTCCAAGAATCCCCTAAAATCCCCAAATTCCCCCAAAAAATCCCAAAATCTCCCAAAAATCCCCCAAAAAATCCCCAAAAATCCCCAAAAATTCCCCAAAAAATCCCAAAAATGCCCCAAAATTCCCAAAAATCCCAAAAATCCCCAAATCCCCAAAATCTCCCAAAAATCCCAAAATTCCCCAAAATTTTCCCAAAAATCCCAAAATTCCCCAAAAATCCCCAAAATCCCCCCCCAAAAATCCCCCAAAAATTCCTCCCAAAATTCCCCAAAATCCCAAAATCCTCCAAAAAATCCCCCAAAAATCCCAAAATGCCCAAAAATCCCAAATGCCCCCAAAAAATCCTGCAAAAAGTCCCAAAATGCCCCAAAAAATCCCAAAAATCCCAAAATTCCCCAAAAATCTCCAAAATCTCCCCAAAATCCCCAAAAATCCTCCAAAAATCCCAAAATTCCCAAAATCTCCCCAAAAATTTCCCAAAATCCCCCAAAAATCCCCCAAAAAAACCCAAAACTCCCAAGAAATCCCCAAAAATCCCAAAATTCCCAAAAATCCCAAAATTCCCCAAAAATTCCCCAAGTCCCCAAATTTCCCTAAATCCTCAAAAATCTCCAAAATCCCCCAAAAAATCCCTAAAATGCCCCAAAATCCCCAAAAATCCCAAATCCCCCCAAAATCCCCCCAAAAATCTCCCAAAAAATCCCCAAAAATCCCAAAATCCCCAAAAATCCCAAAATGCCCCAAAATCCCCCAAAACCCCAAAATTCCCCCAAAATCCCCAAAAAATTCCAAAAATCCCCCAAATTCCCCCTAAATCCTAAAAAATCCCCAGAATTTTCCCAAAATCCAAAATCCCCCAAAATTCCCCAAAAATCCCAAAATTCCCCCAAAATCCCAAAATCCCCCAGAAAATCCCCAAAATCCCCAAAAATCTCCCAAAAATCCCAAAATGTCCCAAAAAATCCCAAAACCCCAAAATTCCCAAAATCCCCAATCCCGCTGTTCCCCTCCCCCGCCCCCCTCTCCCGGTTCCTTTGTCCCTCTCCTCCCCCTGCCCCCTCCCCTCCCCCCGTCCCCTCTGGCTCAAAAATTCCCCAAATTTTTTCCTCCCTTTCCCAATTTTTGGGTCTCTCCCAGGACCTTCCCAAAATTCCAACGCGGCTCCTCCCACCCTCCCCAGTGCCCGGCTGGGGGAGTTTAGAGGTGGGGGAGGGATCTGGGGGGATTTTGGGGGATTTTTGGGGAATTTTGGGAATTTTTGGGGGATTTGGGAGATTTGGGAATTTTGGGGATTTTGGGGATTTTGGGAAAATTTGGAGAATTTTTGAGAGGACTTTGAGGAAAATTAGGGGATTTTTGGGTATATTTGAGGAATTTTGGGGATTTTGGAGATTTTGAGGGATTTGGGAATTTTGGCGGGATTTTAAGGAATTTTGGAGATTTGGGGGGAACTGAGGGAACTTTGAGGGATTTGAGGGAATACTGATCAAATTTTCAGAGATTTGGGGAAATTCTTGAGGGATTTCTGAGGGCATTTGAGGATTTTGAGGGGATTTTGGGAAAAATTTGAGAACTTTTGCGGGATTCTAGAGGAGATTTTGGGATTTTGAGGGGATTTTGGGAGCATTTTAGGGATTTTAGGAATTTTGGGGGATTTAGGGGAGATTTTGGGATTTTGGGGGATGGTTTTTGATCTGAGTGAAATTTTAGGGGATTTTAGGGAATTTTAGGGAGGAATTTTGGGGGAGTTAGAGGTTTTTGGGGGGATTTTGGGAATTTTGATAAATTTTGGGGAGATTTAGGGAATTTTTGGGGCATTTTGGGGGATTTTAGGGAATTTTGGGAATATTGGGAATTTTTGGGGGGATTTGGGGAGATTTGGGGATTTTGGAGGATTTTAGGAATTTGAGGAATTTTGGGGGATTTTGGGAATTCTGATAAATTTGGGGGGGATTTTGGGGATTTTTGGGAATTTTGGGGATTTTGGGAAAGTTTAGGGGAATTTTGGGGGGGGATTTGGGGGGATATTGGGGAGATTTTGGGGATTTTTGGGGGGATTTTGGGGCATTTTTGGGGATTTTTTGGGGAGATTTTGGGGATTTTGGGACTTTTTGGGGGGATTTTGGGGATTTTGGGGGATTTTGGGGATTTTTGGAGGGATTTTGGGGATTTTGGGATTTTTAGGGGAGATTTTGGGGATTTTGGGATTTTTGGGGATTTTGGGAGTTTTGGGGGATTTTGGGAATTTTTGGGATTTTTGGGATTTTTGGGGGATTTTGGGGAAATTTGGGGATTTTGGGAGGATTTTTGGGGGGATTTTTGGGTTTTTATTTTAAGCATTTTTATTTTAGTTTTTTTCCCAATTTGGGAAGAATTTGGGGCCTCCCGCCCCTCCCCCACCCCGGGGGGGCGGTTTGGAGTGGGGGAGGGCGAGAGCCACGCCCCTCCCGCCCCTCCCCCGCCCCTCCCCCCGCTCCCGTTTTGGAGCCCGGGACAGAAACTCGGAGGGACCCGGAGCTCCCAGTCCGGACCAGTTTGGACCAGTTTGGACCAGTTTGGATCTTGCAGGAGCCTCCCCAGGAACCCCCGGACCCCCCTGGATGGTCCCAGTTCGTCCCAGTTCATCTCAGTGGCTTCGAGGATCGTCCCAGTTCATCCCAGTGGATTCCAGTTCATCCCAGTGACGTCTGAGGACCCCCTGGATCGTCCCAGTTCATCCCAGTTCATCCCAGTGGACATCAGGATCATCCCAGTTCATCCCAGTTCGTCCCAGTTCATCCCAGTTCATCCCAGTGACCTTTGAGGACCCCCCTGGATCGTCCCAGTTCATCCCAGTTCGTCCCAGTTCATCCCAGTTCATCCCAGTTCATCCCAGTTCATCCCAGTGGCTTCTGAGGATCGTCCCAGTTCATCCCAGTTCATCCCAGCAACCTCCAGTGGACATCCAGGATCATCCCAGGTCATCCCAGTTCATCCCAGTTCGTCCCAGTGGCTTCTGAGGATCATCCCAGTTCATCCCAGTTCATCCCAGTGACTTCTGAGGATCGTCCCAGTTCATCCCAGTGGATTCCAGTTCATCCCAGTGACGTCTGAGGACCCCCTGGATCGTCCCAGTTCATCCCAGTTCATCCCAGTGGACATCCAGGATCATCCCAGTTCATCCCAGTTCGTCCCAGTTCATCCCAGTTCATCCCAGTGACCTTTGAGGACCCCCTGGATCGTCCCAGTTCATCCCAGTTCATCCCAGTTCATCCCAGTTCATCCCAGTGGCTTCTGAGGATCGTCCCAGTTCATCCCAGTTCATCCCAGCAACCTCCAGTGGACATCCAGGATCGTCCCAGTTCGTCCCAGTTCATCCCAGTGGAAATCCAGGATCGTCCCAGTTCATCCCAGTTCATCCCAGGTCATCCCAGTTCATCCCAGTGGCTTCTGAGGATCATCCCAGTTCATCCCAGTTCGTCCCAGTTCATCCCAGTTCATCCCAGTGGCTTCTGAGCATCATCCCAGTTCCTCCCAGTGGAAATCCAGGATCATCCCAGTTCATCCCAGTGGATTCCAGTTCATCCCAGTGACCTCTGAGGACCCCCCTGGATCGTCCCAGTTCATCCCAGTTCATCCCAGTGGACATCCAGGATCGTCCCAGTTCATCCCAGTTCATCCCAGTGGCTTCTGAGGATCATCCCAGTTCATCTCAGTTCATCCCAGTTCATCCCAGTTCATCCCAGTGGCTTCTGAGGATCATCCCAGTTCATCTCAGTTCATCCCAGTTCATCCCAGCAACCTCCAGTGGACATCCAGGATCATCCCAGTTCATCCCAGTTCGTCCCAGTTCATCCCAGTTCATCCCAGTGGAAATCCAGGATCGTCCCAGTTCATCCCAGTTCATCCCAGTGGAAATCCAGGATCATCCCAGTTCATCCCAGTTCAACCCAGTGGATTCCAGTTCATCCCAGTGACCTCTAAGGACCCCCCTGGATCATCCCAGTTCATCCCAGTGGAAATCCAGGGTCGTCCCAGTTCATCCCAGTTCATCCCAGTTCATCCCAGTTCATCTTGTGACCTCCAAGGATCATCCCAGTTCATCCCAGTCCCTCCCAATCCTTCCCAGTATAACCCAGTTCCCTTCCAGTTTATCCCAATCTCCTCCCAGTCTCCTCCCAGTCCTTCCCAGTATAACCCAGTGCCTCCCAGTTTGATCTCAATCCCTCCCAGTCCCTCCCAGTCCATCCCAGTTCCTGTTAACTGGTCCCAGTGCCCTCCCAGTTTATCCCAGTATAACCCAATCCCCTTCCAGTCCCTCCCAGTTTATCCCAATCCTCCCAGTCCCTTCCAGTCCATCCCAGTCCCTCCCAGTGCCTCCCAGTATAACCTAATCCTCCCAATCTCCTCGTAGTCCCTCCCAGTTTATCCCGGTATAACCCAGTCCTCTCCCAGTCCCTCCCAGTCCTACCCAGTATAACCCAATCCCCTCCCAGTCCCTCCCAGTTTATCCCAGTCCTCCCAGTCCCTCCCAGTCCCTCCCAGTATAACCTAATCTCCTCCCAGTCTCCTCCCAGTCCCTCCAGTTTATCCCGGTCCCTCCCAGTCCCTCCCAGTTTAATCCCAGTCCCTCCCAGTCCATCCCAATCCCTCCCAGTCCCTCCCAGTTTATCCCAATCCCTCCCAGTCCCTCCCAGTCTCCTCCCAGTCTCCTCCCAGTTTATCCCAGTCCATCCCAGTCCCTCCCAGTTTACCCCAGTCCCTCCCAGTTTATCCCAATCCCTCCCAGTCCCTCCCAGTCTCCTCCCAATCCCTCCCAGTCCCTCCCAGTTTATCCCAGTCCCTCCCAATCCCCTCCCAGTCCCTCCCAGTTTACCCCAGTCCCTCCCAGTTTATCCCAATCCCTCCCAGTCCCTCCCAATTTATCCCAATCCCCTCCCAGTCCCTCCCAGTTTACCCCAGTCCCTCCCACCACCCCCCACCATGGACCTCCTCCAGTCCCTGCAGCTCCTGGCAGCGCGACAACCTCTCCTTCTTCTCTCCGTCGCGCGGCTCCTCGGGCGCCGCCCGGCGCTTGGCCGACGCCTTCGCGGCGCTGCTGCAGCACGGCCGCCACCTGGGCCCCGCCCTGGCCCACCTGAGCCAGGTGGCGCCCAACTTCGACCTGGACGAGGCCACGCCCGGCAACGGCTACCGCAGCCTGATCCAGGTGGTGCAGGTGTGCCTGGGCCGCGCCGTGGAGCGCTGCCGCCACGTGGCCGCGCACCGCCGCAGCCTCTTCTTCCGCGCCGGCGCCAACGCGGCCGAGCTGGAGGCGCTGGCGGCGGCGCTGGGGCAGCTGCGGGCGCTGCTGGTGCTGGCCGGCAAGATGGCGGCCGTGGCCAAGCCGGGCTGCCTGTTCCCCGACGGGGAGAAGGTGGGGGAGGGGCCGGAGGAGGAGGAGGAGGAGGAGGAGGAGGAGGAGGAGGGGATCAGCGCGGTGGTGCTGCGGGAGTACAGCACGATGCACAACGGCTGCTTCTACGGGCGCTGCCTGGGCTTCCAGGTGAGACACCCGGCGCGTTCGGGGGAGTTTTGGGGGGGTTTGGGTTGGTTGCTGTTGGGTTGGGTTGGTCTTGACCGTTGGGTTGGTTGGTCTTGATTTGACCATTGGGTTGGTCTTTGTTGACCGTTGGTTGGTTGGTCTTGGCTTGGGTGGTCTTGGCTTGACCATTGGGTTGCTCTTTGTTGACCATTGGTTGGGTTGGTCGGTCTTGGCTTGGGTGGTCTTGGCTTGACCATTGGGTTGGTTGGTCGTGGTTTGACCATTGGGCTGCTCTTTGTTGACCATTGGTTGGGTTGGTCTTGGCATGACCGTTGGGTTGAGTTGACCTTTGGTTGGCTGATCTTGGGTTGGGTTGGTTTTGACCATTGGGTTGAGTTTGTCTTGGGTTGATCATTGGGTTGGTCTTTGTTAACCCTGGCTTGGGTTGACATTGAGTTGGGTTGAACTTGGCTTGGTTGGTGTTGGCTTGACCATTGGGTTGCTCTTTGTTGATCATTGGTTGGTTGGTCTTGAGTCGATTGTTCTCGGTTTGACTGTTGGGTTGAGTTGACCAGGCTTCCAGGGGAGACACCCAGCGCGTTCGGGGGAGTTTTGGGGGTTTGGGTTGGGTTGGTCTTGACCCTTGGGTTGGTTGGTCTTGATTTGACCATTGGGTTGGTTGGTCTTGATTTGACCATTGGGTTGCTCTTTGTTGACCGTTGGTTGGGTTGGTCTTGGCATGACTGTTGGGTTGAGTTGACCTTTGGTTGGCTGATCTTGGGTTGGGTTGGTTTTGACCATTGGGTTGAGTTTGTCTTGGGTTGACCATTGGGTTGGTCTTTGTTAACCCTGGCTTGGGTTGACATTGAGTTGGGTTGAACTTGGCTTGGTTGGTCTTGGCTTGACCATTGGGTTGGTCTTTGTTGACCGTTGATTGGTTGGTCTTGGCTTGGTTGGTCTTGGGTTGGTTATTGGGTTGAGTTGACCATTGCTGGGTTGGTCTTGAGTCGATTGTTCTCGGCTTGACTGTTGGGTTGAGTTGACCAGGCTTCCAGGTGAGACACCCGGCGCGTTCGGGGGAGGTTTGGGGGGTTTGGGTTGGTTGGTGTTGGGTTGGGTTGGTCTTGACCATTGGGTTGGTTGGTCTTGGCTTGACCGTTGGGTTGAGGTGACCATTGGTTGGTTGATCTTGGGTTGGGTTGGTCTTGACCATTGGGTTGAGTTTGTCTTGATTTGACCATTGGGTTGGTCTTTGTTAACCCTGGCTTGGGTTGACATTGAGTTGGGTTGAACTTGGCTTGGGTGGTCTTGGTTTGACCATGGGGTTGCTCTTTGTTGACCATTGATTGGTTGGTCTTGGCTTGGGTGCCCTTGGCTTGACCATTGGGTTGAGTTGACCATTGATTGGTTGGTCTTGAGTCGATTGTTCTCGGTTTGACTGTTGGGTCGAGTTGACCAGGCTTCCAGGGGAGACACCCGGCGCGTTCGGGGGGAGTTTTGGGGGTTTGGGTTGGGTTGGTCTTGACCCTTGGGTTGGTTGGTCTTGGCTTGACCATTGGGTTGGTCTTTGTTGGCCATGGGTTGGTCTTGGCTTGGTTGGTCGTGGTTTGACCTTTGGGTTGGTCTTTGTTGACCATTGGTTGGGTTGGTCTTGGCATGACCATTGGGTTGAGTTGACCTTTGGTTGGTTGATCTTGGGTTGGGTTGGTCTTGACCATTGGGTAGAGTTGGTCTTGGCTTGATTGGTCTTGGTTTGACCATGGGGTTGCTCTTTGTTGACCGTTGATTGGTCGGTCTTGGCTTGGTTGGTCTTGAAGCTTGACCGTTGGGTTGAGTTGACCATTGCTGGAGTTGACCATTGGTTGGGTTGGTCTTGGCTTGACCGTTGGTTTCTGATGACCCCAATGACCCCGATGACCCCTGATGACCCCTATTGACCCCACTGACCCCTGACCCCGATGACCCCCGTGACCCCCGCTGTCCCTGCTGACCCCGATGACCCCGCTGACCCCAATGACCCCTGATGACCCCACTGACCAAAACTGACCCATGATGACCCCACTGACCCCACTGACTGTTCCTGACCCCTGATGACCCCTGATGACCCCACTGACCCCTGATGACCCCACTGACCCCTGATGACCCCAATGACCCCTGATGACCCCTGATGACCTCGTGACCCCTGCTGACCCCAATGACCCCAATGACCCCCACTGACCCCAATGACCCCACTGACCCTGAGGACCCCGTGACCCCTCGCTGACCCCACTGACGGCATGATGACCCCTGATGACCCCGCTGACCTCGCACTGACTTCTGATGACCCTGATGACCCCTGATGACCCTGATGACCCCTGATGACCCCTGATGACCCCGCTGACCTCCGCTGACCCCGCTGACCCCTGATGACCCCGTGACCCCGCGCTGACCCCGCACTGACCCCTGATGACCTCGTGACCCCCACTGACCCCAATGACCCCCACTGACCCCTGAGGACCCCGTGACCCTCGCTGACCCCACTGACCCATGATGATCCCTGATGACCCCGCTGACCTCGCACTGACTCCTGATGACCCCTGATGACCCCACTGACCCCACGCTGACCCCGTGACCCCTTACTGACCCCGCGCTGACCCCTGATGACCCCAGTGACCACAACTGACCACCACTGACCCCTGATGACCCCGCTGACCCCTGATGACCCCTCGCTGACCCCTGACCCCTCGCTGACCCCGTGACCCCTCGCTGACCACCAATGACCCTCGCTGACCCCGTGACCCCGTGCTGACCCCGTGACCCCTCGCTGACCCCTGTGACCCCGCGCTGACCCCGTGACCCCTCGCTGATCCCGGTGACCCTTGCTGACCCCATGACCCCTCGCTGACCCCGTGACCCCGCGCTGACCCCCGTGACCCCTTGCTGACCCCGTGACCCCTCGCTGACCCCGTGACCCCTTGCTGACCCCGTGACCCCGCGCTGACCCCGTGACCCCTGGCTGACCCCGCTGCCCGCCCGCAGTTCGTGCCGTCGCTGCGACCGTTCCTGCAGACTTTGGCCATCGGCCTCGTGTCCTTCGAGCGAGAACTACGGCGGCCGCTCCGAGGCCCGGCATCGGTCAGCGCCACACGCGAATTTGGGGAATTTGGGGATTTTTGGGATTTTAGGGATTTTTGGGATTTTTGGGATTTTTGGGATTTTTGAGTTTTGCGATTTTTTAAAGGCGGTTTGAAGAATTTTGGGGAGTTTCGGTGGATTTTGGGATTTTAGGGATTTTATTAGGATTTTTTGGGATTTTACGGGATTTTTGGGATTTTTTAAAGGCGGTTTGAGAAGAATTTTCGGGAGTTTCGGTGGATTTTGGGATTTTTGGGATTTTATTGGGATTTTTGGGATTTTTGGGATTTTTTGGGATTTTTGGGATTTTTGGGATTTTTAAAGGCGGTTTTGAAGAATTTTCGGGAGTTTCGGGTGGATTTTGGGATTTTTGGGATTTTTTGGGATTTTTTGGGGGATTTTTTGGGATTTTTGGGATTTTTTGGGATTTTTGGGATTTTACTAAAGCGGCTTTGAAGAATTTTGGGGATTTTGGGTGGATTTTGGATTTTTCGGATTTTTTAAGGGCATTTTTGGTTTTTGTGGATTTTTAAAGGGATTTTGGATTTTTGGGATTTTTTAAGGGAATTTTTGGTTTTTGTGGATTTTTAAAGCGGATTTTGGGGGACTTTGGATTTTTTGGGGTTTTTTAAAAGGGAATTTTCGATTTTTTGGGAATTTCTTTAAAGGGATTTTGGGGGATTTTGGATTTTTTGGGATTTTTTTAAAGGCGGTTTTGAAGGAATTTTGGGGATTTTTGGGGGTTTTTGGGTGGATTTGGGATTTTTTTGGATTTTTTTAAAGGGAATTTTTGGTTTTTGGGATTTTTAAAAGGGAGTTTGGGGATTTGGGATTTTTGGGATTTTTTAAAGGCGGCTTTGAAGGAATTTTGGGGTTTTGGGGGAATTTTAGGTGGATTTTAGACTTTTTAAATTATTTTTTTAAGGCAATTTTCAGTTTTTTGGGAATTTTTAAAAGGGATTTTGAGGCATTTTGGGGATTTTTTGGATTTTTTAAAGGGAATTTTCGATTTTTTGGGGATTTTTAAAAGGGATTTTGGGGATTTCGGATTTTTGGGATTTTTTAAAGGCGGTTTTGAAGAATTTTGGGGTTTTGGGAGATTTTGGGTGGATTTTAGATTTTTTTTTTTTTTTTTTTCTAAGGAATTTTGGTTTTTCGGGGGGAATTTTAAAAGAGATTTTTGGGGTTTCGGATTTTTGGGATTTTTTAAAGGCGGCTTTGAAGGAATTTTTGGGTTATTGGGGATTTTGGGTGGATTTTGGATTGTTTTATTATTTTTAAGGCAATTTTGGTTTTTCGGGGATTTTAAAAGGGATTTTTGGGGATTTCGGATTTTTGGGATTTTTTAAAGGCGGCTTTGAAGGAATTTTGGGTTATTGGGGATTTTGGTGGACTTTTTTTGGGATTTCGGGTTTTTTGGGGTTTTGTATTCCTGAGTTTATTTTTGGGGTGATTTTGGGGTTTTTGAGGAGATTTTGGGGTATTTTTGTAGGATCTCAGGGATGATTTTGGGCGATTTTTGAGTTTTTTTGGGGTGGATTTTGGGGGTTTTTGGGTGGATTTTGGGGATTTTTGGGTGGATTTTTTTGGGGATTTCGGGTTTTTGGGGTTTTTGGGATTCCTGAGTTTATTTTTGGGGTGATTTTGGAGTTTTTGAGGAGATTTTGGGGGGTTTTTTAGGATCCCAGGGATATTTTTGAGTGATTTTGGGGTTTTTTCAGGTGGATTTGGCGGGGTTTTGGTGGATTTTTGGGGATTTGGGGTTTTGGGGGTTTTGGGATTCCTGAGTTTATTTTTGGGGTGATTTTGGTTTTTTGGGGAGATTTTTGGGGTATTTTTAGGATCTCAGAGATGATTTTGGGTGGATTTTGGGGTTTTTGGGGGTGGATTTTTGGGTCATTTTGGGATTTTTGGGTTGATTTTCGGGGGAATTTCGGGTTTTTGGGGTTTTGGGATTCCTGAGTTTATTTTTTGGGGTGATTTTGGGTTTTTTGGGGAGATTTTTGGGGTGTTTTTAGGATCTCAGGGATGATTTTTGGGCAATTTTGAGTTTTTTGGGGTGATTTTGGGGGTTTTGGGTGGATTTGGGGATTTTTGGGTGGATTTTTGCGGGATTTCGGGTTTTTGGGGTTTTGGGATCCCTGGTTTATTTTAGGGCGATTTTGGGTTTTTTGGCGCAGAGGTGGCCAGCAGGGTCGCTGTTCACCAGCGTAGGGAAGTTCGCGCTGGACCCGGAGCTGCGCGGGGCCGAGTTCGAGCGCCTGACCCGAGAACCTGGACGTGCATTTCTGGGAAAAGCTCTGGAACCTCACGAGACCAGGGCTGCTGGCGGAGAGACCCCAAAATAAACTACAAAAATGACTCAGCGCCCCAAAAACCCCCAAAGAGTGATCTCGGCACCCCAAAAACCCACAAAAGGCCCCCAGAACCCCAGAAAAACCCCAAACCTCCAGAAAACCCCATATGAAACCCCCAAAATGCTCCCAAAACCCCGAAAAAATCCTCAAAAATCCCCCCAAAAAACTCTCCTAAAAATAAAAAAAAAATCCCCCAAAAAACCCCAAAAACCCCCAAGCCTTAAAAATGAAAAAATCCCCCAAAATCCCCAAAAATTAAAAAAAATCCCCAAAAATCCCTAAAATCCCAAAATCCCCAAAAACTCCCCAAAAATCCCCAAAATCTCAAAAAATCCTCATGAAATCTAAAAATAAAAAATCCCTAAAAATCCACAGAAATCCCCGAAATCCCCAAAATCCCAAAAAATCCCAAAACCTACCCAAAAATCCATCCTCGAAAATCCCAAAAATCTCCTAAAAATCCTCAATAAATCCCCAAAATAAAAAAACCAAAAATCCCCAAAAAATCCCAAAATCCCCAAAATCCCCAAAATCCCCAAAAATCCCAAAATCCCCAAAATCCCCAAAATCCCCAAAATCCCCCAAAAATCTCCCAAAACCCCAAAATCCCCATAAATCATGAAACCCCAAATTGTCGGGGCAAGATTTGGGATTTTTAGAGTGAATTTGGGGTTTTTGGAGCTGAATCTCGGGATTTCTGGAGTAATTTCTGAAGCCATTTAGGCTCGTTTTCACGCCGGTTTTCACCTTTTTTCCCCATTTTCCCCGATTTTCCCCATTTTTCCCAATTTTCCCCATTTTTTCCCATTTCCCCATTTTCCCCCATTTTTCCCCATTTTTCCCCATTTTCCCGTTTTCCCTCATTTTCCCGATTTTTCCCGTTTTCTCCCCCATTTTTCCTATTTTTTCACCAGTTTTTACCCTTTTTTTCCCCCATCACTTTTCCACCGTTTTCGCCATTTTTTCACCTTTTTTCACCTTTTTCGCCATTTTTCACCGTTTTTCACCTTTTCTCCCCATTTTCCCCTTTTTTCTTTCTTTTTTCCCCATTTCTTCCCCATTTCTTCCCCCATTTTTCCCAATTTTTTCCCCATTTTTTCTCCATTTCTTCCCCATTTCTTCCCTATTTTTCCCATTTTATCCCATTTTTATCCCACTTTCCCCATTTTCCCACCTTTTTAGCCATTTTTTTCACCGTTTGCTAGCCATTTTTCCCCATTTTTTCACCTTTTTCCCCATTTTCCCTTTTTTCTTTTCTTTTCCCCATTTCTTCCCCATTTTTAACCCCATTTTTATCCCGTTTTTTCCCCATTTTCCCACCGTTTTTAGCCATTTTCCCACCGTTTTTCGCCGTTTTTTCACCTTTTTTCCCCATTTTTTTTCACTTTTCGCACTTTGACCGTTTTCCCGGTTTTTCCCCCCAGTCCGTGGCCTCGCTGACCGCGGTGCAGGTGGGGCTGTGCCCAGCCCTGCACCCCAAAACTCCCCCATAAATCCCGCCAGGAAACCCCAAATTATTGGGTCAAGATTTGGGATTTTTGGCGTGAATTTGGGGTTTTTGGAGCTGAGATTTTGGGATTTCTGGGTAATTTCTGATCCATTTTAGGGTCCTTTTAGCCGGTTTTTCAACTTTTTACCATTTTTCCCGATTTTCCTTCATTTTTTCCCAATTCTTCTCCAATTTTTTTCCCCATTTTTTTCCCATTTTTTCCCCATTTTCCCCATTTTTCCCTCCTTTTTTCCCCATTTTTTCACCTGTTTTTACCCTTTTTTTCCATCAATTTTTCACCGTTTTTCGCCATTTTTCCCCCATTTTTTCACCTTTTTTCCCCATTTTTTCACCTTTTTTTGCCATTTTTTCACCGTTTTTTCACCTTTTCTCCCCATTTCTTCCCCTTTTTTTTCTTCTCTCTTCCCCATTTCTTACCCATTTTTCCTCATTTTTATCCCATTTTCCCCCATTTTCCCACCTTTTTTAGCCATTTTTCCACCGTTTTTAGCCATTTTCCACACTGTTTTTCGCTAGTTTTTTCACCGTTTTTGCCACCGTTTTTCACCGTTTTTCCCATTTTTTCACTTTTAGCACTTTGACCGTTTTCCGGTTTTCCCCCAGTCCAGTGGCCTACGCTCACCGCGAGTGCAGGTGGGCTGTGCCGAACCCTGCTCCCCAAAATCCCCAAAAATCCCCATAAGTCCCGCCAGGAAACCCCAAATTTTTGGGGCAAGATTTGGGATTTTGGGGTGAATTTGGGGTTTTTGGGCTGAGATTTTGGGATTTCGGGGTAATTTCTGAGCCATTTTAGGCTCGTTTTTAGCCGGTTTTTCACCTTTTTTCCCATTTTTCCGATCTTCCTTCATTTTTCCCCATTTTTCTCCATTTTTCCCCATTTTTCCTATTTTTTCACCAGTTTTTACCTTTTTTTTCCATCACTTTTCACCGTTTTTGCCATTCTTTCCCCATTTTTTCACCTTTTTCGCCATTTTTTCACCCCGTTTTTTCACCTTTTTCTCCCCATTTTTCCCCTTTTTTTCTTCTTTTTTCCCATTTCTTCCCCATTTTTTTATCCCATTTTTATTCCATTTTTCCCCATTTCCCACCTTTTTAGCCATTTTCCACCGTTTTTCGCCATTTTTCCCCATTTTTTCTCCTTTTTTCCCATTTTCCCCCTTTTTTCCTTCTTTTTTCCCCATTTCTTCCCCATTTTTTAATCCCATTTTTATCACATTTTTTCCCCCATTTTCCCACCGTTTTTAGCCATTTTCCCACCGTTTTTCGCCGTTTTTTCACTGTTTTTCGACGTTTTTCACCTTTTTCCCCCATTTTTCCCCTTTTTTTCTTTTTTCTCCATTTCTTCCCCATTTTTATCCCATTTTATCCCATTTTCCCCCATTTTCCCACCTTTTTAGCCATTTTTCCACCGTTTTTAGCCATTTTTCAACCGTTTTTCACCGTTTTTCACCGTTTTTCACCGTTTTTCACCGTTTTTCCCCATTTTTTTCACTTTTCGCACTTTGACCGTTTTCCCGGTTTTTCCCCGCAGTCCGTGGCCTCGCTGACCGCGGTGCAGGTGGGGCTGTGCCGCGCCCTGGCCGTGCCCCCCGAGCCGCTGGAGCTGCCGCTCGCCCGGGACCCCTCGCGGAGCGTCACGATCGCCCCGCCCCGAGCGCACCTGGGCCCCGCCCCCCTGCACCTGCGGCTGCTCTCCTACCACATCCGCGAGGGACAGGTGACCCTGCAGACTCGGGCAATTCGGGGAAAAATTGGGGGAAAATTTGGGAAAAATTTGGGAAAAATTCGGGGAAAATTTAAGGCGAAGTGGGGTTTGAAATTGGATTTTAAATCGATTTTTTGCATTTAAATTGGATTTTTTTAGCATTTTTAAAAATTTTGGGGGATTTTTGGGTGAATTTTTGGGGGATATTTTGGGGTATTTTGGAATTTTTGAGACTTTTGGGGGGATTTTGGGGTATTTTGGGGGATTTTTGGGGTTTAAATTGGATTTTTGGAGGATTTTGGGGGATTTTTTGGGTGAATTTGGGGTGGATTTTGGGTAAACTTTGGGCGATTTTTGGGTGAATTTCAGTTCAATTTGGGGTGTTAAATGGGGATTTCGGAGGGTTTAAATGGGATTTTTGGTAATTTTGGGGGATTTTGGGGGTTTAAATGGGATTTTTGGTAATTTTGGGGGTTTGGGCTCACTTGGGCTCCCTCCCCCTGCACTCATGGCTGCTCTCCTGCCACACCCACGGGGACAGGTGAGACTGGGGGGGGCGGAATTTGGGGAAAATTTGGGAAAAATTTAGAAAAATTTGGGAAAAATTTGAGAAAAATTCGGGAAAAATTCGGGGAAAATTTGGGGCGAAAACGGGGTTTGAAATAGGATTTTGAATCGAATATTTTTGCATTTAAATTGGATTTTTAAAGCATTTTTTAAAAATTTTGGGGGGATTTTTTGGGGAATTTTGGGGCATTTTTGGAGGATTTTTCGGAGATTTTTTGGGTATTTGTTGAGGATTTTTTGGGGATTTTTGGATGATTTTTTGGGATATTTTAAGGGGATTTTTTGGAGGATTTTTAGGGTTTTAAATGGGATTTTGAGGGTTTTTTGGAGGATTTTTCTGGGATTTTTGAAGGCATTTTGGGGATTTTTGGGTGATTTTTGGGTGATTTTATGGGATATTTTAAGGGAATTTTTGGAGGATTTTCAGGGTTTTAAATGGGATTTTGGGGGTTTTTTGAGGATATTTTGGATTTTTGAAGGATTTTGGGGGATTTTTGGAGGATTTTTCGGAGATGTTTTGGGTATTTTTTGAGGATTTTCCGGGGATTTTTGGAGGATTTTTGGGGATTTTTGGATGATTTTTGGGATATTTTAAGGGAATTTTTTGGAGGACTTTTAGGGTCTAAAATGGGATTTTTGAGGGTTTCTTTGGAGGATTTTTTATTGATTTTTGGAGGTTTTTTTAGGGGATTTTTGGAGGATTTTTTAGGGATTTTTGGAGGATTTTTTAGGGATTTTCGGAGGATTTTCTGAGGGATTTTTGGTATATGTTAAGGGCATTTTTAGGGATATAAATGGGATTTTTAAAGGGTTTTAAACGGAATTTTTGCTGTTTTTTGAAGAATTTGCGTGGATTTTTTTTCGAATATTTTTGTATAATTTTTTTTTCTCATTTCTCTCATTTTTTCACTAATTTCCCTGTTTTTTTTTTCATCCCTTCCCAGGACTCGGCGGCGCTCAGCGCCCTGACCCGCTCCGACTCCTCCTCGCCCTGGGGCCCCTCCCCCCCTCGCCGGGGCTGCTCCATTCCCACGGCGCCGTTTGGGGTTTAAATCGGATTTTTGGAGGAGTTTTTGGGGATTTTTTGGGGGATTTTTGGAGGATTTTTCGGAGATTTTTTGGGTATTTTTTGAGGATTTTTCGGGGATTTTTGGAGGATTTTTTGAGGATTTTTGGATGATTTTTTGGGGATTTTTTGATGATTTTTTGGGATATTTTAAGGGAATTTATTGGAGGACTTTTAGGGTCTTAAATGGGATTTTTTGAGGGTTTCTTTGGAGGATTCTTTTGGGATTTTTGAAGGATTTTGGGGGGGATTTTTGGAGGATTTTTGTATGATTTTTAGGAGATTTTTGGAGGATTTTTTACGGGATTTTTGGAGGATTTTTTAGGGATTTTCGGAGGATTTTCTGAGAGATTTTTGGTATATTTTAAGGGCATTTTTAGGGATATAAATGGGATTTTTAAAGGGTTTTAAACGGAATTTTTGGTGTTTTTTGAAGAATTTGGGTGGAACTTTTTGGAATATTTTTTTTTTCTCATTTCTAATTTTTTTTTTTTTCTCCTCATCTCTTCGCAGGACTCGGCGGCGCTCAGCGCCCTGACCCGCTCCGACTCCTCGTCGCCCTGGGGCCCCTCTCCCTTCGCCTGGCGGCCGCGGGGGCCGCCCCTGCCCCCCTCGCCGGGGCTGCTGCTGCATTTCCACGGCGGCGGCTTCGTGGCGCAGACGTCGCGCTCGCACGAGCCCTACCTGCGCGGCTGGGCGCGCGACCTGGGCACGCCCATCCTGTCCGTGGACTACGCGCTCGCCCCCGAGGCGCCGTTCCCCAGGGCGCTGGAGGAGTGTTTCTATGCGTACTGCTGGGCGCTGCGGCACTGCCGCCTGCTGGAGTGAGCTGGGAATCGATGGAAATAAAATTCAATGAAATTTGGGAATTTTGGGGATTTTTTTAGGGATGTTTGGGGATTTTTTGAGGATTTTTTAGGGATTTTTTGGGATTTTTTGGATTCTTTTAGGGATTTTTTGGTGATTTTTTCGGAATTTTTTCGGGATTTTTTGGGATTTTTTGGGGGTTTTTTTTATTTTTTTGGAGATTTTTTTGAGGATTTTTTTTGGATTTTTACGGGTTTAAATGGGATTTTTTGGGGATTTTTTGGATTTTTTTAGGGATTTTTTGAGGATTTTTTCGGATTTTTGGGGATTTTTTTGGGAAATATTTGGAGTATTTTTTGGGGATTTTTTGGGGATTTTTGAGGATATTTGGGGATTTTTTTGGGATTTTTGTAGGATTTTCGGGGATTTTTTGGTGATTTTTTGGAGGTTTTTGGGAGTGTTTCTATGCGTACTGCTGGGCGCTGCGCCACTGCACGCCTGCTGGGTGAGCGGGGAATCAATGCAAATGAAATTGGGGATTTTTGAGAATTTTTGGGGATTTTTTTAGGGATTTTTTGGGATTTTTTGGGGATTTTTTAGGGATTTTTTGGGATTTTTTGGTGATTTTTCGGGGATTTTTGAGCGATTTTTTGGTGATTTTTAGGGGATTTTTTGAGGATTATTTGGGGGATGTTTTTAGGATATTTTTGGGGATTTTTGAGGATTTGGGGATTTTTTGGTAATTTTTTGGGATTTTTTGAGGATTTTTTTGGGATTTTTTGGTGATTTTTGGGGATTTTTTGGGAGGTTTTTGGGAGTGTTTCTACGCGTACTGCTGGGCGCTGCGCCACTGCCGCCTGCTGGGTGAGCGGGAATCAATTCAAATGGAATTGGGGATTTTGGGGATTTTTTTAGGGATTTTTTGGTGATTTTTTGGGCTTTTTTGAGGATTTTTTGGTGATTTTTTGGGGATTATTGGGGGATTTTTTGGGATTTTTTGGTGATTTTTTGGGGATTATTGGGGGATTTTTTGGGGATTTTTGGGATTTTTTGGTGATTTTTGGGGATTATTGGGGGATTTTTGAGGGATTTTTGGGATTTTAAAGAATTTTTGGGGATTTTTGGGGATTGTTTTTAGGGATTTTTGGGGATTTTTGGTGATTTTTGGGGATTTTTGGGATTTTTGAGGATTTTTGGTGATTTTCGGGGATTTTGAAGCGATTTTTGGTGATTTTTTAGGGATTTTTTTGGTGATTTTTTTGGGATTTTTTGGGATTTTTTGGGGATTTTTTGGGGATTATTGGGGATTTTTTGGGGATTTTTTGGGGATTTTTGGGGATTTTTTTGGGGATTTTTTTTTAATTTTGAGGATTTTTTGGGATTTTTGGGGATGTTTTGAGCATTTTTGGGGATTTTTGGATTTTTGAGGATTTTTGGGGATTTTTGGGGATTTTTGGGGATTTTTAGAGATTTTGGGGATTTTTTGGGATTTTATGGTTTAAATGGGATTTTTGGGGGTTTTTGGGAGTGTTTCTATGCGTACTGCTGGGCGCTGCGCCACTGCCGCCTGCTGGGTGAGCGGGGAATGAAACAAAAATTCAATTGGGGATTTTTGGGCATTTTTCAGGGGATGTTTTGAGGATTTTTGGGATTTTTAGGGATTTTTGAGGATTTTTGGGATTTTTGAGGATTTTTGGAGATTTTCGGATTTTTGGGGATTTTTTGGAGATTTTTTGGGATTTATTGGGATTTTGTGAGGATTTTTTGGGATTTTTGGGGATTTTTGGTGATTTTTGGGATTTTTGGGGATTTTTGGGATTTTCGGTGATTTTTGGGGATTTTTGGGGATTTTTGGGAGTGTTTCTATGCGTACTGCTGGGCGCTGTGCCACTACCGCCTGCTGGGTGAGCGGGGAATGAAACAAAATTAAATCGGGGATTTTTGGAAATTTTTTGGGCTTTTTTGGGCTCTTTTTGGGAGGGGCTTGAGATGTTTTACAGGATTTGGGCAATGAAGTTGGGGTTTTATGCCCCAATGTCCCCTAATGTCCCCAGTGTCCCCCAGTGTCCCCAATGTCCCCAATCCCCAAATCCCCCAATATCCCCAGTGTCCCCAGTCCCCCAATATCCCCAGTCCCCCAATGTCCCCAGTGTCCCCAGTGTCCCCAATGCCCTCAATGTCCCCAATATCCCCAATATCCCCAAATCCCCCAATGTTCCCAATCCCCCAGTGTCCCCAATATTCCCAATATCCCCATTCCCCCAAATCCCCCAATGTCCCCAAATCCCCCAATATCCCCAGTGTCCCCAATGTCCCCCAATGTCACAATCCCCAGTGTCCCCAATGTCCCTATGTCCCCAATATCCCCAATATCCCCAAATCCCCCAATGTCCCCAGTGTCCCCAATGTCCCAATGTCCCCAATATCCCCAAATCCCCCAGTGTCCCCAATGTCCCCATTCCCCCAAATCCCCAATCCCCCAAATCCCCCAATATCCCCAGTGTCCCCAATGTCCCCATTCCCCCAAATCCCCCAGTGTCCCCAATGTCCCCAGTGTCCCCAGTGTCCCCAATGTCCCCAGTATCCCCAATATCCCCAAATCCCCCAATATCCCCAATGTCCCCAGTATCCCCAATATCCCCAAATCCCCCAATATCCCCAGTGTCCCCAATGTCCCCAATATCCCCAAACCCCCATATCCCCCCACTGTCCCGTTGTCCCCCCGTCCCCTCCCCCAGGCTCCACGGCCGAGCGATCCCCAATATCCCCAGTGTCCCCAATTTCCCCAATGTCCCCAAATCCCCCCAATATCCCCAGTGTCCCCAATGTCCCCAGTGTCCCCAATGTCCCCAATATCCCCAATGTCCCCAATGCCCCAATGTCCCCAATGTCCCCATTCCCCCAAATCCCCCAGTGTCTCCAATATCACCAATGTCCCCAATGTCCCCAGTGTCCCCCAATGTCCCCAATATCCCCAATATCCCCAATGTCCCCAATATCCCAAATCCCCGCAATGTCCCCAATGTCCCCACTGTCCCCAGTGTCCCCAATCTCCCCAATGTCCCCAGTGTCCCCAATGTCCCCAATCCCCACTGTCCCCAATGTCCCCAATATCCCCAAATCCCCTATCCCCCAATGTCCCCAATATCCCCAAATCCCCCAATGTCTCCAATCCCCAATGTCCCCAATGTCCCAGTATCCCCAATATCCCCAAACCCCCATATCCCCACTGTCCCCAGTGTCCCCAATGTCCCCAATATCCCCAATCTCCCCAAATCCCCCAGTGTCCCCAGTGTCCCCAATCTCCCCAGTGTCCCCAGTGTCCCCAATATCCCCAAATCCCCAGTGTCCCCAATATCCCCAATGTCCCCAATGTCCCCAATATCCCCAATCCCCCAAATCCCCCAGTGTCCCCAGTGTCCCCAATCTCCCCAATAATCCCCAGTGTCCCCAATGTCCACAATCCCCACTGTCTCAATGTCCTACAATATCCCCAAATCCCCTATCCCCCAATGTCCCAATATCCCCAAATCCCCCAATGTCCCCAATCCCCACTGTCCCCAGTGTCTTTAGTATCCCCAAATCCCCAAATACCCCCAGTGTCCCCAGTGTCCTAATGTCCCAATATCCCCAAATCCCCAAATCCCCACTGTCCCCAATGTCCCCGTTGTCCCCCGTCCCTCCCAGGCTCCACGGCCGAGCGCGTGTGCCTGGCGGGCGACAGCGCGGGCGGGAACCTGGTGCTGGGCGTGTCGCTGCGGGCGGCGGCGCTGGGCGTGCGCGCGCCCCAGGCCGTGCTGGCCGCGTACCCGGTGACGCTGGTGCGCGCCGCCGCCTCCCCCTCGCGGCTGCTGACGCTGCTGGACCCGCTGCTGCCGCTGGGGGTGCTGTGCCAGTGCCTGGGGGCCTACGCAGGTGACAGCGGGGGCTGGGGACAGTGGGGACATTGGGGACAGCGGGGACATTGGGGACAGTGAGGACAGTGAGAGATTGGGGGATTTGGGACACGCGGACACTGGGGACACTGGGGACATTGAGGACACTGGCACTCTGCTGCCGCTGGGGTGCTGTGCCCGTGCCTGGGGGCCTACGCGGGTGACAGCGGGGGCTGGGGACAGTGGGGAACACTGGGGATTGGGGACAGTGAAGAGATTGGGGGATTAGAGACACCGAGGGCATTGGGGACATTTGGGACATTGGGGACATTGGGGACACTGGGGACTCATTAAAGGACATTGGGGACATTGGGGACAGTGGGGACAGTGGGGACAGTGGGGATTGGGGGGATTAAAGTGATTGGGGACACTGGGGACATTGGGGACACTGGGGACACTGGGGACACTGGCACTCTGCTGCCGCTGGGGTGCTGTGCCAGTGCCTGGGGGCGTATGCAGGTGACAGCGGGGACATTGGGGACAGTGGGGACAGTGGGGATTCGCGGACATTGGGGACATTGGGGACATTGGGGGATTGGGGACATTGGGGACAGTGGGGACAGTGGGGACACTGGGGACATTGGGGACACTGGGGATTGGGGACAGTGGGGATTTGGGAGTGATTGGGGACATTGGAGACACTGGGGACATTGGGGACACTGGGGACATTGGGGGATTTGGGGTGATTGGGGACAGTGGGGACATTGGGGACACTGGGGACACTGGGGACAGTGGGGACATTGGCACTCTGCTGCCGGCTGGGGGTGCTGTGCCAGTGCCTGGGGGCCCTACGCAGGTGACAGCGGGGACATTGGGGACAGTGGGGACAGTGGGGACATTGGGGACACTGGGGACACTGGGGACACTGGGGGTATTGGGACACTGGTGACATTGGGGGATTGGGGACATTGGGGGATTGGGGACACTGGGGACATTGGGGACACTGGGGACACTGGGGGACATTGGGGACACTGGGGACACTGGGGACATTAGGGACACTGGGGACACTGGGGACACTGGGGGACATTAGGGACACTGGGGACACTGGGGGACATTGGGGACACTGGGGACACTGGGGACACTGGGGACATTGGGGGATTGGGGACACTGGGGGACATTGAGGACACTGGGGGGATTAGGACATTGGGGACATTGGGGACATTGGGGACATTTGGGGTTTGGGGATTTTAGGGCTGATTTTGGGCAATTTTGGGTGATTTTCGGTTGATTTTGGGCTGAGTTTTGGGGTAATTCAGGGCTGGTTTGGGGCTGATTTTGGGGTAATTTTGGGGTGATTTTTTGGGTGATTTTTGGGTGAATTTGGGGCAATCTGGGGCTGATTTTGGGTGATTTTAGGTTGATTTTGGGGTGATTTTGGGCAATTTGGGGCTGATTTTGGGTTCATTTTGGGCTGATTTTGGGTGATTTTGGGGCTGATTTTGGGGTTGACTTTTGCCTATTTTGGGGTTGATTTTGGGGCTGATTTTGGGGCAGTTTTGAGAAATTTTGGTGACGTTTTTGATGACTTTTTTTGTTTTTTTTCCTTTCCCAGGGACGTTGGGGAGGAGTCGCCCGCCCCTCCCCTCGGGGGCCGAGGTGGGGAGGGGCTGATCCTGCGGGGGCTGCGGGGGGCGGCCTGGCTGGGGGGCTCCTGAGGGAGACCCCCAAAAAACAGGTGAGGGGCCCAAAATTGGGGAGGGTCTCAAAATTGGGGGAGGGGTCAAAAAATGGGGAGGGTCCCAAAATTGCGGGAGGGGTCCCAAAATTGGGGAGGGGTCCCAAAAATGGGGAGGGGGTCCCAAAATTCGGGTTCTGGGTTTAGAAGGATCCCAATTTTGGGTGGAAATTTTTGAAGTTTATTGGGGAATTTTAGGGTCAATTTTAGGATAAATTTTCGGATTTTTGAGCTGAATTTTTGATTTTTTTATTTCCCAGCGATTTTGGGAGGAATTTTTGTGATTTTTTTTAATTTTTGGCAGAATTTTGACCGAATTTGGGTTTTTGTTGTTTTTTCCCCAGAGGAAGCTCCAAACTCGAGCGGGGGAGGGGAGGAGGATCCCCTCGAGGACCTTTCCGAGGACCCCCCAAATTTTTGGGGTACCCCGAGGGGTTTGCCCCTCCGGACTGGGGACCCCCGCGAAATTTGGGGAGATCCCCCAAAACCCCCAGGACCCCTTCATGTCCCCCTGCTGGCCCCGGACTCGTTGCTGGGGGCTCCCCCGATGCACCTGGTGGTGAGAGACCCTCCCAAAAAACGAAAATTCCCCCAAAAATGGCGGCAAAAATCCCGAAATTAAAAAAAATAAAAATCCCAAAAAATCGCAGCAAAAACCGGAAATTAAAAAAAAAAAAAAAAAAAAATCCCCAAAAAATCGAGGCAAGAATCTCGAAATTTATTTAAAAAAAAAAATCCCAAACAAATCGAGGCAAGAATCCCGAAATTAAAAAAAAAAAAAAATCCCAAAAAATCGCGGCAAAAACCGGAAATTTAAAAAAAAAAAAAAAATCCCGAAAACATCGCGGCAGAAATCCCGAAATTTAACCCAAAACAAAAACAAAAAAAAAAAACCAATCGAAAAACCCCTAAAAATAGCGGCAAGAATCCGGAAATTAAAAAACAAAAAAATTCCCAAAAAAATCATGGCAAGAATCCGGAACTTAAAAAAAAAAAAAAAATCCCGAAAAATTGCGGCAAAACCCCGAAATTAAAAAACAAAAACAAAAACAAAAACAAACAAAAAAAACCACACCAAAACCACAACCCAAAAAACCCAAAAACAAAACAAAACAAAAAACCAACACCCTAAAAATTGCGGGAAGAGTCCGGAAATTATAAAAAAAAAAAAAAAAAAAAAAATCCCGAAAAAATTGCGGCAAAAATCCCGAAATTAAAAAAAAAAAACAAAAAAACAACACCCTAAAAATTGCGGCAAAAATCCCGAAATTAAAAAAAAAAAAAAAAAACAACCAAAAAAACACCCTAAAAATTGCGGCAAGAATCCGGAAATTATTAAAAAAAACAAAACAAAACAAAACAAAAACCCAAATTAACCCAAATCAGCCCCAAATTCAGCAAAAAAAACCCCACAGGAAAATCCCAAAGTTTGTAAAAAAAAATTTAAGATTTTGCCCCAAAATTGCCGAAATTCCCTCCTGAAAATCCCAAAATTGCCCCGAAAAAAGGGGAAAAAACTCCCTAAAAATAGCCCCGAAACAGCCTCAAATCCACCCAAAAATCGGAATTTTTTTCCCAAATAAAATCCCAAAATCGTCCCTCAAAAATCCCAAAATTTGTTCCCGAAATTTCGGAGGTTTCCCCTCCCAAAATTTCATAAATTCGCCAAAAAGGGACTCGGGAAACGTCATGAAAAGGCAAAATTCACCCCGAAATCCCAAAATCTCCCTCGAAACCGCCCGGATTTCCCAAAATTCCCCAAATTTCCCAAAATTCCCCAAAATCTCCCCAAAATCTCCCTCAAAATCGCTCCCAAATCCCCCAAAAATCTCCCCCAAACCTCCAAAAATTCCCTAAAGAGCCCAAAAATCGCCCCCCAAAACCCCCGAAAATTCACAGAATTCCCCAAATTCACCCCAAATCCTCCCAAAATCATCCAAAATCCCCAAATTCACCCCAAAATTGACTCCTCCGACCCCAAAACCCCCTAAAAACCCAAATCCCCCCCAAAAACCCCAAACCTCCAAAAATCTCCTAAAACAGCCCCAAAATCGCCCCCCAAAACCCCCCAAATTTCCCAAAATCCCCAAATTCACCCCAAATCCCCCCAAAATCGCCCCCAAAACCCCCCAAATTTCCCAAAATCTCCCCCAAATCTGCTCCCAAAATCGCGTCCACCGACCCCAAATCTCCCTAAATCCCCCAAAATCTCCCCAAATCCCCCAAACCCCAAATCCCCAAAATCAGCCCCAAAATCCCCCAAAGCCAGCCCCTAAACCTCCAAGAATTCCCCTAAAAAGCCCCTAAACCGCCCCCAAATTCTCGCCAAAATTTCCCAAAATCATCCGAATTCACCCCAAATCCCCCAAAATCGACTCAAACCATCCCAAATCTGCCTCAAAATCGCGTCCACCGACCCCAAATCTCCCCAAATCCCCCAAAATCTCCCCTGAACCGCCTTATTAGCCCCTAAACCGCCGCAAAATCGCCCCCAAATTTCCCAAAATCCCCAAATTCACCCCAAATCCCCCCAAAATCGACTCCAGCCATCCCAAATCTCCCCAAAATCGACTCAACCATCCCAAATCTGCCCCAAAATCGCGTCCACCGACCCCAAATCTCCCCAAATCCCCCCAAAATCTCCCCCGAACCGCCTTATTGCGGCCCCTAAACCGCCCTTAAAATCGCCCCCAAATTTCCCAAAATCCCCAAATTCACCCCAAATCCCCCCAAAATCGACTCAAACCATCCCAAATCTCCCCAAAATCGACTCCACCCATCCCAAATCTGCCCCAAAATCGCGTCCACCGACCCCAAATCCCCTAAATCCCCCCAAATCGCGCCGAAATCGCCCAGAACAGCCGCAAAATCGCCCCAAATCGCCCCCAAATTGCCCAAAAATCCCCCGAATTCACCCCAAATTTTTGGTTCCCCTCCGCAGGCCTGCGCGCTGGACCCGATGCTGGACGATTCGATGTCCCCAAAACCCCAAATCCCCCAAAATCAGCCCCAAAATCCCCCCCAAAACCAGCCCCAAACCTCCAAAAATCCCCTGAAGAGCCCCAAAACCGCCCCAAATTCTCGCCAAAATTTCCCAAAATCTTCCGAATTCACCCCAAATCCCCCCAAAATCGACTCCCCCAATCCCAAATCTCCCCCAAAATCGCGTCCACCGATCCCAAAGCTCCCCAAATCCCCCCAAAATCTCCCCCAAACCTTCGTACTGCCCCCAAAACAGCCCCAAAATTGCCGCTAAATAGCCCCAGAATCGCCCCCAAATCGCCCCCAAATTTCCCAAAATCCCCAAATTCACCCGAAATCCCCCCAAAATCGACTCCCCCGATCCCAAATCTGCCCCAAAATCGCGTTCACCGACCCCAAATCCCCTAAATCCCCCCAAAGTGGCGCCCAAATCGCCCAGAACAGCCGCAAAATCGCCCCCAAATCGCCGCCAAATTGCCCAAAATCCCCGAATTCACCCCAAATTTTTATTCCCCTCCCCAGGCCTGCGCGCTGGACCCGATGCTGGACGATTCGATGTCCCCAAAACCCCAAATCCCCCAAATCAGCCCCAAAATCCCCCCCCAAAAGGAGCCCCAAACCTCCAAAAATCGCCCTGAAGAGCCCCAAAACCGCCCCCAAAACCCCCAAATTTCCCAAAATCTTCGAATTTCACCCCAAATCCCCCCAAAATCGACTCCAGCCATCCCAAATCTCCCCAAAATCGACTCCAACCATCCCAAATCTGCCCCAAAATCGCGTCCATCGATCTCAAATCTCCCCAAATCCCCCAAAATCTCCCCCCGCACCGCCTTATTGCCCCCAAAACAGCCCCAAAATTGCCGCTAAATAGCCCCAGAATCGCCCCAAAATCGCCTCCAAATTTCCCAAAATCCCCCAAATTCACCACAAATCCTCCCAAAATCGACTCCACCTATCCCAAATCTCCCCAAAATCGACTCCACCCATCCCAAATCTGCACCAAAATCGCGTCCACCGACCCCCAAATCCCCCTAAATCCCCCCCAAAATCTCCCCCCGAACCGCCTTATTGGCGCCCCCTAAACCGCCGCTAAAATCAGCGCCCAAATCGCCGCCAAATTTCCCAAAATCCCCCAAATTCACCCCAAATCCCCCCAAAATCGACTCCACCCATCCCAAATCCCCCAAAATCGACTCCACCCATCCCAAATCTGCCCCAAAATCGCGTCCACCGACCCCAAATCCCCTAAATCCCCCCAAATCCCCCCAAAGTCGCGCCCGAATCGCCCAGAACAGCCGCAAAATCGCCCCCAAATTTCCCAAAATCTTCCGAATTCACCCCAAATCCCCCCAAAATCGACTCCACCCATCCCAAATCTGCCCCAAAATCGCGTCCACCGACCCCAAATCCCCCTAAATCCCCCCCAAATCCCCCCCAAAGTCGCGCCCAAATCGCCCAGAACAGCCGCAAAATCGCCCCAAATCGCCCCCAAATTGCCCAAAATCCCCGAATTCACCCCAAAATTTTTGGTTCCCCTCCACAGGCCTGCGCGCTGGACCCGATGCTGGACGATTCGATGTCCCCAAAACCCCCAAATCCCCCAAAATCAGCCCCAAAATCCCCCCAAACCAGCTCCAAACCTCCAAAAATCCCCCTGAAGAGCCCCAAAACCGCCCCCAAAACCCCCCAAATTTCCCAAAATCTTCCGAATTCACCCCAAATCCCCCAAAATCGACTCCACCCATCCCAAATCTGCCCCAAAATCGCGTCCACCGATCCCAAATCTCCCCAAATCTTCCCCCAAAATCTCCCCCGATCCGCCTTATTGCGCCCCTAAACCGCCGCAAAATCGCCCCCAAATTGCCCAAAATCCCCCGAATTCACCTCAAATTTTTTTGGTTCCCTCCCCAGGCCTGCGCGCTGGACCCGATGCTGGACGATTCGATGTCCCCAAAACCCCAAATCCCCCAAAATCTCCCCCAAAATCCTCCCCAAACCAGCCCCAAACCTCCAAAAATCCCCCTGAAGAGCCCCAAAACCGCCCCAAATTCTCCCCAAAATTTCCCAAAATCTTCCGAATTTCACCCTAAATTCCCCCATAATCGACTCCACCCATCCCAAATCTGCACCAAAATCGCGTCCACCGACCCCAAATCCCCTAAATCCCCCCAAAAATCTCCCCCGAACCGCCTTATTGCGCCCCTAAACCGCCGCAAAATCGCCCCCAAATCGCCCCCAAATTTCCCAAAATCGCCCAAATTCACCCCAAATCCCCCAAAATCGACTCCACCCATCCCAAATCCCCCAAAATCGACTCCACCCATCCCAAATCTGCCCCAAAATCGCGTCCACCGACCCCAAATCCCCTAAATCCCCCCCAAATCCCCCCAAAGTCGCGCCCAAATCGCCCAGAACAGCCGCAAAATCGCCCCCAAATCGCCGCCAAATTGCCCAAAATCCCCGAATTCACCCCAAATTTTTGGTTCCCTCCGCAGGCCTGCGCGCTGGACCCGATGCTGGACGATTCGGTGGCCCTGGCGCGGCGCTTGCGCGCCCTGGGCCGGGCGGTGACGCTGCGGGTGGTCCCGGGGTCCCGCACGGCTTCCTGAGCTTGGCCCCGCTCAGCCCCGAGTGCCGGCGCGCCAGGGCTCTGCTCCCAAATCCTGCGCCAGGTGCTGGAGCCCCTCCCCAAATTCACCCCGCCTCAGCTTGGGGGGTCCAGGAGGAGAGTTTGGGGGCTTAGGGGTTTGGGGGGTCCAGGAGGGAGAGTTTGGCTCTGGGAGGGGCGAATTTTGGGGTGGCTGGAGGGTCCAGGAGGGAGGAGTTTGGCTCTGGGGGGTTCCAGGAGGGAGAGTTTGGGGTTTGGGGGGCAAATTTGGGGGTCCCCGGGGTTTGGGGGGGTCCAGGAGGGAGAGTTTGGTTCTAGGGGTTCAAATTTGGGGGTCCCGGGGAGTTTGGGGGGTCCAGGAGGGAGAGTTTGGGGTTTGGGGGTTCAAATTTGGGGGTGTCGAGGAGGAGAGTTTGGCTTTGGGGGTTCCAGGAGGGAGAGTTTGGGGTTCGAGGGTCAAATTTGGGGGTCCCCGGAGTTTGGGGGTCCCCGGGGGCTCAAGGAGGGAAGTTTGGGGTTCGGGGGTTCGAATTTGGGGGTCCCGGGGGTTCCAGAAAGGAAAGTTTGGGGTTCGGGGCTCCAATTTGGGGGTCCCGGCGGGTTCCAGGAGGAAAGTTTGGGGTTCGCGGGCTCCAATTTGGGGGTCCCGGGGGTTTGGGGGGTCCAGGCGGGAAAGTTTGGGGGTCCCGGGAGTTTTGGGGGCTCGGGGAGCTCCAGGAGGGAAAGTTCAGTTTGGGGGGCTCAAATTTGGGGTCTGGGGGCTCCAGTTTGGGGGTCCCGAGGAGGAAAGTTCGGCCTTGGGGGGCGCCAGGAGGGAAAATTTGGGGGTGGCGGGAAATTTGGGGGCTCCGATTTGGGGTCGGGGGTCGCCAGGAGGGAAAATTTTGGGGTCCCCGGGATTTTGGGGGGTCCAGGAAGGAAAATTTGGGCTCGGGGGCTCCAAAATTTGGGGTCTGGGGGCTCCGGGATGGAAAATCCCCGAAAATGAGAATTTGGGAGCCCCGGAGCCCCGAATTTGGGGGATTTTGGGGGTCCCAGAGCCCGAATTTGGGGGATTTTGGGGGTCCCAGAGCCCGAATTTGGGGCGCCTGGGGGTCGCGACCCCGAATCGGGGACCCCGGAGCCCCAAATTTGGGGGATTTTGGGGGTCCCAGAGCCTGAATATGGGGGCCCCGCCCCCGCTCGCCCCCTCCCCCCGCCGCCCCAGCGGGGTGGGCTCGTGATTAATTAACCCAATTAACGCTAATTAACCTCAGCGAGCCTTAATTAATCAAACTCGGCCCGAATTAGCGGCTGGCATTAAGCACGCGGCCCTAATTAAGCCCCTCCCTAATTAATCCACTCTAATTAAGTCCCTCCTCTAATTGACGGCTTTAATTACACCCCCTCCCCTAATTAACGGCTCTAATTAAATCCCCTCCTCTAATTAACGGCTCTAATTAAACCCCTCCCCTAATTAACGGCTCTAATTGGCCCCTCCCTAATTAATCCACTCTAATTAAGTCCCTCCTCTAATTGACGGCTTTAATTAAAACCCCCTCCCCTAATTAACGGCTCTAATTAAGCCCCTTCTCCTAATTAACCCACTCTAATTGGGCCACTCCTCTAATTAATCCACTCTAATTAAGCCCCGTCCTCTAATTAATCCACTCTAATTGGGCCCCTCCTCTAATTAATCTACTCTAATTAATCCCCTCCTCTAATTAACGGCTTTAATTAAGCCCCTCCCCTAATTAACGGATCTAATTAAACCCCTCCCTAATTAACGGCTCTAATTAAGTCCCTCTTTTAATTAACGGCTCTAATTAAATCCGCTGCCTTAATTAACATCTTTAATTAAATCCACTCCCCTAATTAACGGCTCTAATTAAGCCCCTCTCCTACTTAACGGCTCTAATTAAGCCCCTTCTCCTAATTAACGGCTCTAATTAAATCCGCTGCCTTAATTAACATCTTTAATTAAATCCGCTCCCCTAATTAACGGCTCTAATTAAACCCCTCCCCTAATTCACGGCTCTAATTAAATCCCCTCCCTAATTAACGGCTCTTTTTAAACCCCCTCCCTAATTAACGGCTCTAATTAAACCCTCCCATAATTAACGGCTCTAATTAAGCCCCCGTCTTCTAATTAACGGCTCTAATTAAACCCCTCCCCTAATTAACGGCCCTAATTAAATCCGCTCCCCTAATTAACGGCTTTAATTAAACTCCCTCCCCTAATTAAGGGCTCTAATTAAACCCCTCCCTTAATTAACATCTTTAATTAAATCCTCTTTCCTAATTAACGGCTCTAATTAAATCCTCTCCTCTAATTAACGGCTCTAATTAAACCTCCTCCCCTAATTAACTGGCTTAATTAATCCTCCTCCCTAATTAACGGCTCTATTAAGCCCCTCCCCTAATTAACGGCTCTAATTGAATCCGCTGCCTTAATTAACATCTTTAATTAAATCCGCTCCCCGAATTAACGGCTCTAATTAAGCCCCGTCCTCTAATTAACGGCTTTAATTAAATTCGCTCCCCTAATTAACTGGCTTAATTAATCCTCCTCCCATAATTAACGGCTCTAATTAAATCCCTCCCTAATTAACGGCTTTAATTAAACTCCCTCCCCTAATTAAGGGCTCTAATTAAACCCCTCCCCTAATTAACGGCTCTAATTAAACCCTCCCTAATTAACGGCTCTAATTAAATCCCTCCCTAATTAGCGGCTCAAATTAAATCTGCTCCTCTAATTAGCGGCTTTAATTAAACCCCCTCTAATTAACGGCTCTAATTAACCCCCCAAATTAATCCCCTCCCCTAATTAAATACCTCCTCTAATTAACCCCCACTAATTAATCCCCCCTCTAATTAACCCCTCCTAATTAACCCCCCACTAATTAACCCCCTCCCAATGACCCAAATTTGGGATTTTTCACCCCAAAAAATCCACGCGGGGCCGGGTGGGGGAGGGGCAGCAGCGTTTATTGGGGGGAGGGGGAGGGGAGGGACCCCCCAAAATTTCCCCAAATTTCCCCAAAATAAATAAAATTTTTGGAGACCCCGCCCCCATTTGGTTTTTGTGGTTTTTTAATTTTTTTGGCGCCAAAATTGCAAGAAATTGTCCCAAAATTTCCTCAGAATTTGCCCAAAAGTTAAAAAAAAAAAATTCTCCCGAAATTTTTTCCTCCCAAATTCACCCAAAATTTGCCCCAAAAATTTTTACCCAAAAAAAATCACCAAAAAATTTCCATTTTTACAAAAAAAAATTCCCATTTTTTACCAAAAAAATTCTCCCCAAAATCCCATTTTTACCCCCAAAAAAACTCCCCCAAAATCCCATTTTTTATCCAAAAAATCACCAAAAATTCTTTTTTTACTCCGAAAACATCATCCAAAAATCCCATTTTTTAACCCCAAAAATTCCCATTTTTACCCAAAAAACAAAACCAAAAAAATCCCAGTGTTTACCCCAAAAAACCACAAAAAATTTCTCATTTTTTACCAAAAAAATCCCATTTTTATCCCAAAACATTTCCCATTTTTTACCCCAAATTTCCATGTTTTACCCCAAAAAACCCCCAATTTTTTACCCAAAAAAATCCCAAATTTTCCCCAAAAAAATCACCCAACAATACCCATTTTTCACCCCAAAAATTCCTTTTCCCCGCAAAATCCCTCAAATTTTCCTCCCAAAAAATCCCATTTTTTTACCGAAAAATCACCCAAAAAATCCCATTTTTTACCCCCAAAATTTTCTTTTCCCCCAAAATCCCTCAAAAAAATCCCATTTTTACGCCCAAAAAATCCCCCAAAAAATCCCAAATTTCTCCCCCACAAAAAAATCCCATTTTTACCCCAAAAAATCCCCCCAAAAATCACATTCTTTACCCAAAAATTCCCATTCCCCCGTTTTTCCCCTAAAATCCCCAATTTTTTTCCCCAAAAATCCCAAATTTTCCCCCAAAAATCCCATTTTTACCCAAAAATCACCAAAAAAATCCCATTTTTCCCAAAAAACCTCCCCAAAAAATACCATTTTCCCCCAAAAATCCCTTTTACCCAAATTTTCCCCCCAAAAATCCCATTTTTACCCAAAAAAATCACCCCAAAAAATCCCATTCTGTACCCAAAAAATCACCCCAAAAAATCCCATTTTTCCCAAAAAATCTCCCCAAAATATCATTTTTCCCAAAAAATCACCCCAAAAATCCCATTTTTCCCCAAAAATCACCCCAAAAATCCCATTTTCCCCCAAAAAATCACTCCAAAAATCCCATTTTCCCCCAAAAATCAGATTTTTCCCAAAAATCACTCCAAAAATTCCATTTTTCCCCCAAAAACCCATTTTTACCCAAATTTTCCCCAAAAATCCCATTTTTTGCCCAAAAATCACCCGAAAAATCCCATTTTTGCCCAAATTTTCCCCGAAACCCCCATTTTTCCTCAAAAATCCCGTTTTTACCCAAATTTTCCCCCCAAAAATCCCACTTTTCCCCAAAAAATCACTCCAAAAATTCCATTTTCCCCCAAAAATCCCATTTTTCCCAAAAAAATCACCTTAAAAAATCCCATATTTTACCCAAAAATCCCCCAAAAAATCCCATTTTTCCCCAAAAATCCCATTTTTTACCCAAATTTTTCCCCAAAAATCCCATTTTTACCCCCAAAAATCACCCCAAAAAATCCCATTTTTCCCAAAAATCACCCCAAAAAATCCCATTTTCCCCAAAAATCCCCCCGAAAAATCCCATTTTTACCCAAAAATCCCATTTTTTACCCAAGTTTTCCCCCAAAAATCCCATTTTTACCCAAATTTTCCCCCAAAAACCCCATTTTTACCCAAAAAATCCCCCCGAAAAATCCCATTTTTTACCCCAAAAATCACCCCAAAAAATCCCATTTTTCCCCAAAAAATCCCCCCGAAAAATCCCATTTTTTACGCAAAAAATCCCATTTTTTGCCCAAATTTCCCCCAAAATCCCATTTTTACCCAAATTTTCCCCCAAAATCCCATTTTTACCCAAAAATCCCCCAAAAATCCCATTTTTTACCCAAAAAATCCCATTTTTTACCCAAATTTTCCCCCCAAAAATCCCAGTTTTCCCAAAAAATCACCCCGAAAAATCCCATTTTTTCCCCAAAAATCTTATTTTTTACCCAAAAACTACCCCGAAAAATCCCGGTTTTTACCCAAATTTTCACCAAAAAATCCCATTTTACCCAAATTTTCCCCAAAAAATCCCATTTTTACCCAATTTTCCCCCAAAATCCCATTTTTCCCCAAAAATCCCCCCAAAATCCCATTTTTACCCAAAAATCCCATTTTTACCCAAAAAACCCCATTTTTACCCAAAAACCCCATTCCCCCCAAAAAACCCCAAATTTTTTTCCCTCACAACCCCATGGAGGTCAGCTCCAGCGCCGCCCCTCCCCCCTTTCCGGAGCGCCGCCCCTCCCCCCGCCCCGGCCGCGCGCCCCTCCCCCCGCGCGCTCCCGCAGCCGCAGCGTCACCAGCGCCGAGCCCAGCGCGGCGCCGGGCGCACCCTGCGGCTCCCCGGGCAGCTGCAGCAGCAGCGTGGCCACGGCGGCCAGCCCGTCCTCGGTGGGCTCCAGCGTCACCGGCCCCGCCCCGGCCCCCGCGGGGAATTTGGGGGTCCCGCGGGGAATTTGGGCGGGTTCTGGTGGCCAAACCCGGCGCTCTGCTGGTCAAAGCGGCGCCGCTGGTGGCCGAGAGGGAAGTTTTGGGGGTCCGGGGGGGGATTTGAGGGGGTCAGCGGTGAATTTTGGGGGGGCGGGGATGGATTTTGGGGGTCCGCATGGAGATTTTGGGGGTCCAAAGGTGGATTTTGGGGGTCCAAAGGTGAATTTTGGTGGCCAAACCGGAGATTTTGGGGGTCCAAAACGAATTTTGGGGGGTCCGAAGGCGAATTTTGGTGGCCAAACCGGAGATTTTGGGGGTCCAAAGGCGAATTTTGGGGGTCCAAAGGCGAATTTTGGTGGCCAAACCGGCGATTTTGGGGGTCCAAATGGAGATTTTGGGGCTCCGAAGGCGAATTTTGGTGGCCAAACCGGCCCTGCTGTAAATTTTGGGGGTCCAAAGGTGAATTTTGGGGCTCCAAAGGCGAATTTCGTGGCCAAAATGAGGATTTTGGAGGTCCTGAGGCTCCAGGGGGAATTTTGGCTTCAAATTTGACAGCTTGGTGGCCCAGCTCCAAATTCAGGTTGCCCGACCCCAAATTCGCGGTGGCCCGACCCCAAATTCAGGTTGCCCGACCCCAAATTGAGTTGCCCGACCCCAAATTCCGGTTGCCCGACCCCAAATTCGGATGGCCCAGCCCCAAATTCGAGTTGTCCGACCCCAAATTCGGCTTGCCCGACGCCAAATTTTGACTCCCGGCTCCCAAATCTTGGTAGCCAAACGCTCGATTTTGGTTGCCCGCCCCAAATCTTGGTAGCCGCACCCTTTACTCTGCTTCCCCAACCCCAAACCACCTCCTACATTTTGGCAGCCACCTCCAACATTTTGGTAGCCGCCTCCTACATTTTGGTAATCGTCTCCTACATTTTGGTAGCCGCCCCCCACATTTTGGTAATCACCTCCTACATTTTGGTAATCGCCTCCTACATTTTGGTAATCGCCTCCTACGTTTTGGTAGCCACCTCCAACATTTTGGTAGCCACCTCCTACATTTTGGCAATCGCCTCCTACATTTTGGCAGCCACCCCCACATTTTGGTAGCCACCTCCAACATTTTGGTAGCCACCCCACATTTTGGTAGCCGCCCCACACTCCTGTGGAATTTGGGCCGCGGGCAGTGCTGGAAGCACACGGTGACCCTGGCGAAGGGACGCGCTGCCATCTTGGACATCTCCTGGCGATGCCGGCGCCGCTCGTGGCGGCGTCCAGCCCTGCTTGGCTTTCCACAGCAAAAGCGCACACGGCCAGGAAGAGGAAAAAACAAGAGAAAAAACCGAGAAGAACACGAAGAGGTCGATGTGCGCCTGGTCCTGCCGGAAGAAGAGCAGCCCCTCGCGAGGGCTTCGGCGCCGCCCAGCACCAGCAGGTAAAAGCGCGTGGATTTGAGCGCGTGGCTGCCGTGGGGTAGGTGAGCACCAGGGCGGTCCCGCCGCCCCGCACCACCAGCGCCGCCACCGGCCGCGCCACCGTCACGTGGTGACCAAGCCCTGGGCGCGGTGCTCCAGCAGCGCTGGGGGGCCCGGGGGCTGCGGGCTCTGGGGCGGGGGGCTGGGGGACGTGTCGGGGGTTGTGGGCGGTGAAAGGGGTGGGGCCGCCAAAATCGGCTCCTCCGAAAGTTCTGGGGTCACCAGTGTGACCAGTTTGGCCACCGAAATCGGCTCCTCCGAAAGCTCTGGGGTCATCACCCTGGCCAGTATGACCAGTAAAACCAGTTTGGCCACCAAAATCAGCTCCTGGACCACTGAAAGTTCTGGGGTCATCAGCCTGGCCAGTAAAACCAGTTTGGCTACTGAATTGGGCACCTTGGCCACCGAAAGCTCTGGGGTCATCAGCCTGGCCAGTGTGACCAGTAAAACCAGTGTGGCCACCGAAATCGGCTCCTCCGAAAGCTCTGGGGTCACCAGTGTGACCAGTTTGGCCACCGAAATCGGGCTCCACCGAAAGCTCTGGGGTCATCAGCCTGACCAGTAAAACCAGTTTGGCCACCAAAATCAGCTCCTGGACCACTGAAAGTTCTGGGGTCATCAGCCTGGCCAGTAAAACCAGTTTGGCCACTGAATTGGGCACCTTGGCCACTCAAAGTTCTGGGGTCACCAGTGTGACCAGTTTGGCCACTGAAATCGGCTCCACCGAAAGCTCTGGGGTCACCAGTGTGACCAGTAAAACCAGTTTGGCTACTGAATTGGGCACCTTGGCCACCGAAAGCTCTGGGGTCATCAGCCTGGCCAGTATGACCAGTAAAACCAGTTTGGCTACTGAATTGGGCACCTGGGCCACCAAAAAGCCTGGGGTCACCAGTATAACCAGTAAAACCAGTATGGCCACCGAAATCACCCCTGGCAGCTCCAGGGCCACCAGTTTGACCAGTTTGGCCACTGGGAGCAGCTCTGGGGCCACCAGTGAAACCAGTGGGAGTGGGGTCACCAGTGCCAGTGTCACCAGGGCCACCAGTGCCAGTGCCACCAGTCCCAGGGCCACCAGGGCCACCAAGGCCACCAGTGCCAGTGCCAAAGGTGCCACTGGTTCCAAAAGTGTCACTGTTCCCAAAGGTGTCACCTGTCCCGTGGGTGCCACCTGTCCCATAAGTGCCACCCCCAGTCCCAAAAGTGTCACCGGTCCCAAAGGTGCCACCAGCTGCAGTCCCAAAGGTGTCACTGCCAGTGCCACCAGTCCCAGTCCCAGTGCCACTGGTTCCAAAAATGCCACCCCCAGTCCCAAAGGTGCCACCTGTCCCGTGGGTGCCACTTATCCCAAAAGTGCCACTTGTCCCAAAGGTGTCACCATCACTGGTGCCAGTCCCAAAACTCTTCAAGGTGCCACCCCCAGTCCCAAAAGTGTCACCCCCAGTCCCAGAAGTGCCACTTGCCCCAAAAGTGCCAGTTGTCCCATAAGTGCCGCCCCCTGTCCCATGGGTGCCACTGGTCCCAAAAGTGCCACTTGCCCCAAAAGTGCCACCTGTCCCATGGGTGCCACTGGTGCCGTAGTGCCACTCCCTGTCCCATGGGTGCCACTTATCCCAAAAGTGCCACTTGTCCCAAAAGTGCCACTGGTCCCGTGGGTGCCACCTGTCCCATGGGTGCCACCTGTCCCAAAAGTGCCACTTGCCCCAAAAGTGCCACCTGTCCCGTGGGTGCCCCCCGGCGCCTGCACCCTGACCCGGTGCCACCCCGTGGCCGGGTCCACGTCCACGGCGAAGGTGTCGTAGGCGGTGGCCACGAACAGGTCGACGCGGCCGAAGGTGACGTCCAGCGTGACGCGGATGTCCACGTTGGTGAACTTGGGCTGCACGGCGAAGGGCACCGAGCGCCCGGGGGGCAGCGGCCGCCGCTGCGGCGGGGGGAAGCAGTGGCTCTGCGACCAGGGGTCCAGGCAGTACTCCTGCTCCACGGCCAGCAGCCGGTAGCACAGCTGGCCACCGACGGGGTGGCCCTGGAACGAGTCCCGGCACTTGGTGCACTGCGAGACACAAAAAAAATTCCATTTTTATCCCAATTATTTCCCATTTTTGTCCCAATTATTTCCCATTCTACTCCTGCTCCACGGCCAGCAGGCGGTAGCACAGCTGGCCGCCCACGGGGTGGCCCTGGAACGAGTCCCGGCACTTGGAGCACTGGGGGATACAAAAAAAAATTCCATTTTTATCCCAGTTATTTCCCATTCTACTCCTGCTCCACGGCCAGCAGCCGGTAGCACAGCTGGCCACCGACGGGGTGGCCCTGGAACGAGTCCCGGCACTTGGTACACTGGGAGAAATGCAAAATATAAAAACATTA